>WOGJ01261877.1:0-14680 GCA_015342185.1 Leptinotarsa juncta
TACTACCTATTCATGCTATTGTTCTACCAAGATTGTTTTGAGTGGAGGAAAATATTTCGAAAGCATATTACTAAACTCTTTACAGATGATAGAACCAGCTTATATAACCACAATAAAAGATCAAGATAGATATAAGAAGAAAAAAATTGGAAATCAATAAAATATTTCTCTCATTCTACAGTGTAAATGCTACAAACATTTATCTGTTAATAAACTTGCCTTGGAGATAGATACTTTGTTAACTTGTTTCTGATTACGATGGATTGAATCAAACTGGTATTAACAGATAAATACTCAAAGTCACATCTAATCAAAGATTATTTAAAAACTATATCTGCTGAAAAAAATTTTTAACTAACCAAAATATTTTCAAAGGAATCTTTTCCAACCACTGCACAAAAATCTCCAAAATGTGCAGCACATATTTTACGCATGTAAAACATCGGACTGGAACACAAATCTATGAACCTCTTGAGAAATACCCTTTCTGTAATGTCTTTACCAAGGAGCGGGGCCAACTTGCTCATTAACTGCAAAAAATGGAAAATTCCTTCGTTTATGATTTCATGACAAAGTATCAAAATTGAAACTAAAATTATATTTGCAAATATTGTTTCCACTGAAATTTTAGATTTGAAACTTGCGACTTTTGTTTAGTATGGAGCCAAAATATTCTAATTCATCAACAATTTCAGTATTTTCTATGATCATTAATATTTTTGGGATGACGAAACTATATAGACAAAATAATAAACATAAGAAACTCAATTCAGAGCAATGTTTATCAATTCTTGCAAAAATAACTCAGAATAGAAGACTTTAAGAATGTGTTAAGATTTCAGATTTTTTTTTAATTTACTAGAGGTATTTTTAAAGTGAACTGAAGTAAATACTTTTAATAAATTGCCATCACCCAAAAATTTACTAGGGACCGTAAAGTGAATAATTTAAAAGTTTTGAAATTGTTGAAAGAGCACACTAATTAAAAAAATAGCTTTTTCTCCATTTAGTGAAATGTTTTTTAAACATCTTTGAAACATGTATTCAGAAATTCTATTTCAGTACTCTTTTTCGTTAATTTAATGATCACTAAGGCAACACTCAAAACTGATTCTGAAACCCGTCTGGCAAACCTGACATACAAAATAAAAATACATACCTGAACAGAGTGGACTTCCAAAACCAAGAGAGCAATTTATTATCAGTGAAAAATTACAAATACTAATGTGTCATATTGCTGAAGAATACATATTCATAGAAACTATTCCTCAATTGGAAAATGAATATTAATATAATTTACTGAAAAAAAATCAAGTAACAATCAAAACACTTTACATTTCAAGTAAATAGTTGAAAATATAGAAGAAAAAAATTACAAAAATTTAATAAACCCTAATATTCAATAATTTTTCTTTCATATTCAAGATATTGTGGCTTGAATGATTTGCTAGATTACAGCATTCATGCACCAAAAATCCTCATGAAATAATCTCCTGCATTACAAACTAGTTATTCCACTGACAAAACATCTCTAAACAATAAATCTGGATCAAGCTACACACACAGTAGTAACTAGTCATAATTAGATACCCAACTTAGTTGAGTGAAGGAATACATAAAACAGGTAATCTTAATATTTTGAAGATATCTTCTTACAATTTTTGTTTTTTCACATTATTTAAAATCAGAAACCTTTTGAAATTGGAACAGAATTATTTATTTTGTTTGAGCAACACACTTTTTCTAATTTTCTAGTATATTAATTGATTTAACAATATATTAGATATTCTCATAATAACAAGAGCACCAACGTTGGTGGATATAATAATAACGGACTTAAAGTATCCAAGAGAAATCACAGATATATAAGTTGAAAGCATGCATTCAAGAAAAATTTTCAGAAATCAGTGCAGGCTGACTCATTTTTATTTGCTTTAGAAAGTTATCTTTTTGCCAACCCCATTTTTCAGGAAGTATTAGAACATTATTTTAAGTAATCTCTTCAAATACAATATTTCGTTACATTCTCTGCCACCGGTAACAATCTACCACAGCATTTTCACAAATATTCAAAATGACAATTTAATCCCGAATGATAAAACCAACAAGTACAGTTAATGAATATTAATACCAGTGCCTTTTTTGCTTGCAAATGGTTTAACAATAATTCACTATAGTCTCTGTAGACTACATGCCTGCCGGTTTTATCAATCGGGACCAAAACCAGTTTATTTAAGAAAAAAATCTAAACACCTTTCATTAGACAATATCCTTGAACAGAAAATAAAGAGCTAGTCAATATTTTCCCAAACCTCGTAACACATGAATCCAAACGTCACATGATGATATTTCTGAAATCTGACGCTCATCAAAGCTGGCTGTGATATGTAAAAAACAGCATTCCACAGCCAGATGATGAGGGCTAGAGGTCAATAGTTTTAAAGGTGGCTGGAACATGATCCACAAGACGTAGAGCAGACCCTGCTAATAAATGTTGTCACGCTCATCAAAGCTGGCTGTGATACAAGTCAAATATCTGTTTCACAACCACTTGATGAGCGTCACAGCATCTCACACAAACGCCTCATCCGGTACAGACATTGATAACTTGTGATCCAATAGTCTTCTTGTTCTTCCATACCTCTGTTGATTAATCAACAATATAACGCGTCAAAATGGCTGTGATACCCATAAAAATAAGGTTTCACAGTCAAATTGACGGGCTATAGCATTGATGGATGTATGCAACGTTCTAGATTTCTGCACAACTGCAAGATTCTTGGACTACACAGACGAATATGTACTTTCACCTAGTTCATTAAAGTGGCTGTGATATCTTACTAAAAACAAGAAGTCACAACCAAATTGATGAACAGGTAAGAAGTAAAGCTGATGGAACAGATAACAAAAACATAACTGATGAAAGAAACCCTGGTGTACACTAGACATAGCTCAGTAAAAATTGTCAATATATATTGAAATTCAGTAAAAATCTTGTTAAAGAGAACTTTCAAATAATTTTTAATTATATGAATCCAAATTGAATAAAAAGTTTTATCGATTTTGTTAGACTGTAGCTTGAATGTCTTTTGCATAGATAAGAAATTCATAAATTTCCAATTTTCAATAAAAAAGAGTCAGAGTTTTAAAAGTGTATTTATAACTGAAGCTGAAGGTTTTTTTTAGAGGGTAAAGAGGAAAATTGTGAGTTGACAAACTGAAAAGGACAGCAGAAAACGTTAGAAGGATAAGATCCACTGACCAATAATAAAACCTGTAAAAAAATCACCTGAAAATCATAATCTTTGATAAAAGTGTCAAATTTCTTCAGGAGTGCTTTCTACGGACATTCAAATTCATCATCAGTAAAGGTATACACTACTCGGCACTAGTACTATTCATTCCAGAATGAATAAAACTTGGCAACATGCTTTCGCAGCTCAGCACGTTTAAAACCTGGATAGTAACAAAAAGTTTAGAAGTTGAAATTTTTATTTCAAAAAGAAGGATTATCACTTGCAAAATAATTTCTTACTAAACAGCCCATATTGCCTTTACTCATAACTTGCTGAATGAGTGATTATTTCAAAATTAGGAATTATGCACTGTCCAAACACTTAAGGATGACAACCCTCAATTATGACAGAAAGTAAGTTGCAGTTTACTGATATAAAAAAACGATATAAAATCGATATATAACATTTTTTTCTATTTGTAAATTTATGAGATGTAAAATACTGAGAAAATAAATTTTAGAATAAATTTACATATATTGACAAAGTACAAACATTGAAATTAATATGTACGTAGCACCAGCGAGACTGCTACAGTGTGTAAAGCTTTAAATGGATCAAAATCAAATCAGTGGTCACACCAGGGCTTTATCCATTTCGCTGGTATTGAATTTCACCTCTTCTGTTTTCGAGAGTCCTGATATGTTGAAACCAATCCAACAATGCTCATCAAAGCTGGCTGTGATAGAAGCGAGAATCTAAAACTGCCAACTCTGATGGGCACTGGCAAACTGAACTTATCTTTGATGATCATTCTGCAGGAATATGCAACTTCTTCATGAAAGACAAGGTAGTGAGACAAAAAAATTAAGGAACATCTCACTACCCATGTCTTTCAAGAAGCAGTTGTTTATTTGTAAGTGGGCCTTCAGGAACTTCACAATGAAACACAAGACACTCTTTGAAAAATGAAAGTTGAAAAATCTACTTACAGAGATTGCACGTGTATTGATATCTGCTGATGATTCGACTGTCGCCAAAGCCAACACAGCAGGACACACTTGAATCTCAGCTTGCTGTTTGTTGATGAATCCTTGCTCTATTAAACTGATGAGGGTAACGTGAGCAGCTTTGTCAACAGCAGTATCAGAATATCCCAAATTTCGTACGACTAATGGAATCAGATAATCGCTAACAATGTTCTTCAAAGCTTCTACTCTTGTCGAACATTCCACAGCTTGTGCAGCAATTTGGGGAACATGCTCCAGCAGTTCGGCCCTAAGAGATGATTCTATAAAAACAAAATATATTACAATGACAACTTTCAATGAAAAATGTGAAATCTATTCTTTTGTGATTTTATTGATGTTATTGTATAGGATACTCGCTTAGAACGATAACTTACGAGTTGAAAAATTGACAAAATGGTCTAGTAAATTTTTTTTATCATTATTTTATTCTTTTTTACATTTATTATATTAAATAAAATTTTATTTATGTGATTTATGTATTTGTATAAATATGAAATGTTCAAATAACAATTTCTATAGGTGCACATTTTATTTGTATTTTTACATGCCTGTGTGTACTTCTGCTTATATTTTACTTCTGTACTGTGTATCATTTACTTTTTCAAGAATACTAGCTTTTTTGACAATAAAGTATATGCTTCAGTGAATACATTAAACTGCTCACTTTGTTCAATCTTCAATAGATCTAACTTCACTTACGACATGACTACTCCGATTTTATCAAATTTAATTACGAATTAAATATTAATTTATGAAAGATTTGATTTTCTGGTGAAGCAAACATGCCAAACAGGGTTGTCAAATCAATGCAAATGCTAATGCTAATGTGTTTTGGACAATGACTGATTATGTTTATGTTAACAGCTTCAATTTCTTCAAAAGAGAGTGAAAGCATGGTCTTACTACAAATTATAACCATTACAAAAAAAATTATATCAAACTATTTTCAATTAATCGGCAGTTACTGATTTTTTTTCAACACGTTTGCAGACAATTGTTTGTATAAAGGCGCTTTCAAATTTTATTAAAATTGATATTTCCCGAAATGGATACAGTGACAGTTCATCTACGACAGTAAATTATAAAGCATATCATATATTACAGAAATAGTACAGAATATACCAATTTGGTTTATAAGACTTCAACAGCGGCATATACCACGAAGGTGTTGAATTAAAATGGATAAACTTTTCTATAAATCTTGGCAATATCAAAAGATAAAGATGACCTGCAAAGAAAAGTTCTGTAGCTCGGAATTTCTAAGGTGAATTTTAAGATGGATATTCACATTATAAATTTCAGAGTAAAATCTCATTCTCATTTCACTTCGAAGATATTGTGGATTTTTAGACATGATTTTGTATATGACAAAATAAAATTTCAGGAAGGGTCTTTTCTCAACAACTAACAATGTATTTCTGAGAATGCAGACGATATGTGACAGCAGAGACTATATAAGCCTGAATGTCAATTTGCAGTGAAGCAGGACCATTCATGCAGTAAGCGTAGTAGAGGTGAGAGAGAACTAGGGATTTTCAAGATATCATATTACATTTTTTTATCAATGCATGCTTATTAAAATAAATGAATTTCAAATTACTAGTCGATTTGTCAAAGGAAACATGCCGAGTAAATTTCTATTCCCCAATTAATAGCTATAAAATGTGAATGGAAAATTGTGAACAGATTTCATATGTGTGTGTTTCTAGAAATCGAATTAGAAACCAAAGAATATATCTTGAAATCGCTCCATATGAACTGTTCAAATTTGTTTGTGTACACGAATTGTTACTGTTCAGATAAATGAAAAATTTAAACTTATCTCTGGACTGGATCTATCTTAGACCTACAAAAGCCATTCTGCCCTTAAGAATTTACAGTTTTTCGAAAATATTGTTATTGCCTTAAAACACATACTAGGTCTGTTCAAATATTTACAAAAAATAATGATATCGGAGAATATTATACATAATACATATGATCAGTTTGCTTTTATGATATGATTAGAACTGATTAGCATATCTTGATGCTAGGTTAGGTTAGGACATGTGAGTGGGCCTATTCAACCCTCCACCGCAACTCGCAAGGGCTCATTGTGGCTCTTGATGCTAACTTGGAGCCTGAAACGTCCCATCCTCAACTTCTTAATATTGTAAAAATACGAGTTGCAATAGACAAGTTCTGAATAAAAAAAAAGTCTTCCAAAACCCAGCTTGGTACATCAGAAATAAGAACTGATGATGATATTAACAAGACAATCAAACGTATTTTTATTCTCCTTTCTGAGTCGATCGAAAGTGTCGAGATAAATAAGTTATTTGACCATGTCCATCTCGACAGCTTCTATTCCAATTGAAAAGCATACTGAAAGTATTTCCATTATATGCACCATGGCATTTCTATCACATGTATCTATGATGAAACAAGCGACCTCTATTAACAAACTAAGCAGGGTGCGAACACTTGCACGTTTGGGAATAACAGGAGTAAAGAAAACTACAACTGCATTGGAGATATGCTTGAATAGCCTTCCTTCACCTATCTAATGATGGGAAAAGCAAGAGTGTGCCAATTCAGACTAAAAAACTCACCGACTTAAATGAGACCGGGCAAAATTGAAATTTTAGAATGAATGGAGGAATGAACACCTAACATGTTCTTCGACCACATAATACTCAAGTGTATGCAACTTTGCAACGAGCAAGGAACATTATTTCGATGCCTCAACAAAATAAGCGGATCAAAATTTTCAATCTGCCAGGCTGCACTGACGAACCCAAAAGTGACATCTGGGAATTCTGTGAGGAACTGAGAAAACTAGCAGACAGGAATAGATTGAGAATATACTGGATGCCAGGACACTAAAGCAACATGAGTAATTAAAAATCTTAGGAGTGTCAGACACAGATCCTCAACTCTATATACAAGACCAGAACCAGCTGTGCAGGTACCAAAATCTTTGACAAAGAACCTGATTGAGAAATGAGTTTATAAGAAACATAAATAGTTCTGGTAGAACCTAGTACAGAAGAACATATGCCCGCAAGAGATTTGTACACACTAGTACAGTGAACAACATCATGTGTCCTGGAAAGATGGGGGAAAACAGCAAATTATGTGATCATCTCTCAAATGGTACATTAAAGAGAGGCGGGTAAATTTTCGAAACCCTTTCAGAGAGCATCTAAAATGCTTAGTTAAATGAAATTACTGAACATAGGAACAATCAAAAGTAACATCATAGTGTAAGGAAATTTCAATCCAGTTTTTACTTCTTTGGGTGTATTCGAGCCCAGGTCATCAGTAATAAGTCGTATGCATTTAATCACTGATTTCCAGATATATGTAGAGCAGGGGCACATATATTGAATTTATTTATCATATCATGTGTATGAGTGGCAAGTTTTCTAGTATCAAATATAAAAAACATGCATTTTCGTGACTTCAAACTTGTCTCGTATGACTTGAACTGTTGTATGAATCCATCTTCTAATTATCCTTCTGCTTAGGGTGGATTTATGCACCTGTTTCGAATCGCAAGTTGTGAAAAATTATAAGCAGCATGCACGAGAATGAGTAGTTTTTAGTAGTGACAAATGGAGAACGTATATTTTTACAAACTCAAGACTAGTGTATGAATCCACCCTTAGCCTCAGTTTATATACAATGAAGATTTATATGCTTTTCTGCACTAAATTGTTCATTTTCATAAATAATGATTGGGCTCAACTTAGGAAGTTACTTACTTTTCATCAAACTCTAAATCAAATTTTTATATGAAGATGGTAGATATTAGCAATTGGTGTGATTTAATGGAATTCATTTGAGAATTTTGTTCAAGTTTCAAATCTTTTTTCGAAATTCGGCAAAAAAATTGTTTCGAGTTTGTCATTGGAAACAGTTTGTTGAAATCAATACCATTTTATTTTCTAAATAAATTTGAGAGATGCCCGATTTTTTCTCAGATAGAACCGTGCAGGCTTCATGCCTCAATTATCTTAGACCTATGAAAGCCATTCTGCCATCATCAAGAAACGTAGTTTTTCGTAAATATTGTGATTGTTATATTGAACAGTAAACAATTCTACTTCGAGTAATTTTATGCACTTCCGAAGAAACAGCCATGTTTCGATAACTTTTCCCGAGCCAAACAAGAAAAAAGCGGCAAACGTAGAAGCACGCGGTTTTGACCACCATTTTGATTTAGCCCAAAATATTCTTGCAGGTTAACCGGAAACGCTTTGCGAGAACACAACTAAAATACTAGAGGAATCGACTCGAAAACATGTTCACGACTTACCCCAAACATTATTCAACAATATTTCACTGGTTGTATAAAAAATCCATCGGTTTTTTCTTAAATTTCAATAAATAATAATGAGCGCTAACACAACGCGTTACAGCCATGCCGAGTTCACTACTTGGTGGCATAGCCGCGCGAAGCGCTTCGATCGCGGCGGCAAGTAGAGATCGTTGAACGCTCTATAGTACGCGCTTGTCGCACCATTTCATTCAACTTTGCGCAGCACCGCCCAATGTCTAGAGCGTCCCCACAGTAGTTGGTGGATCGTAGTTTTATCTTAATTGATATTCTCTAATTTGGAGTTCATAAAAATTATTTCTGACTCCACTACGAACCGTTATCCAAAAACAAGCCAAATATTTCAGTTACATCTAGGAACCAATAATTATCTATACAAATAATGTTTATACTTATATTTAATATTTATTAAGATAGGGAAGATACAAGTTCAATCACATTGGGAATATCTAAGTTATATTTTTTTGTGAAAGATATATTCAGGAACGTTTAATGATAATGGAATTGCGTTACAGATTTGATTGGGCGATCAATATAGAAGGCACTTCTGGTTTCGTCATTCTCCTACGCTTCACTTCCGGTCGTTTACCAGATTAAAGCGCACCTTGACACGATTTTCGATTTGCTAAATAGCTCATAATCATCTTTTGCTATTTGCTGGAGAGAAATTGAGTTATTTTAATCTACCATTACTTATCTACGGAAGAAATGAGGGGCAACACTGCCTTTTTTATTTTTCTGACTTCTAACTAGGAATTATATTTTTCCCAAGGTTTAACTCAAAAATTCTGGCTTTGAAGTCGGAATTTTTATGTTATCATATATAGTGTGTCAAAGATAAGGTGGGCCATTATGGGAAAATCGGCAAGTATAAGAAATACACAATCGCTTGAATTTTGGAGCTTATTCAAAAGTGTGACTTGTTGAAATTTAGGAAATTCCTATTGTCTGATCCTCAAGTGTAATTATTGCTAAACCAGCTAACTTATTAGGTGTGATTCTTTTTTCAGGTCAAATAAAAAAGTTAAATTGGTTATGGCTTATTGAAAACGATACGTCGGATTAATTATCAGAGAGCGTCATCTTGTACAACTTGAAAAGTGGCAGTAAGAAAGTGATTTTTTATTTTTTAATAACTATATTTAATTATAACGTCAAAACAAAATTGAAACGAAATTACGAATTTCGGTTTCTTTTCTAATATTCCTGGAGCCATTTGAAATTTTGTAAATTTCGAAAAGTTATTCAAATAAGGTCTAAAATGGCTAAAATGGCTGAAATGGACAACTTTTTCCTAATTTAGCCGACATTTCATCTCTCACGGTTTTCCTTGCTATTCCACCTTAACCTAACCTGACCCATCCTAATCGTATTTATATTATCACACATTATTCCGACATAAATGTCGGAATTTCTCAATTATTCTGAAATTGATGCCGGAATTTCCCCAGTTTCGAGTGAAATTCCCAAGATAAATATCGGAGCAATATAATTCTTACTTGAAAGTCGGCTAGTGGGGCCTTTCTATGTTTCCGTACCTTGCTGATACGTTCGGGATTTTTTTTATTTGTATGATGAAAATCAGTATTACTTTTCAGGAAGCCAAAATATTGAGAGTTGTTAACAAAATTGCGATATAAAATATTCCTTAAGAGGACATAATTTCCGTTATATATTATTTTGAAGTCATACATATATTATTTATGCAGGGTACACGAAAAGATAGATAGATCAAATAAGTCCCAAACCTAAATACCTAATATAGGTACTCCACAAGAATCAGTCTCAGAGCCACTGCACGAATGAAATGACTCACTCTCGTTCTAATACAAAAAAATATTTATATTTGACGATAATATGAATATACTCGCTTGAGAAAAAACACAATGGATGCAGTAACGCATGTGTATCCTCTCGTCAATCCAACTACATATAATGATTGATTTGAAACTTGACCTTTCTCCAGATCAATGATTAGGCAAAATGTCAAAGGTGTTTCAATGTGTTGAGGGTTTTTTGATAGGAACACTCAATTTTTTTAGTTTATGTTGCTTCAGAAATGATCTTTGTAAATACTAAGTGGAAAATGTATTGAAAAGAGAAATGAAAATTTCTGTTTTTTACCACTTTTATTTGTAACTAACGTTACTGCAATTTCGTCCTATATGGACATTTTCAAACTTTCACAATAAACTTATTGTTTATTGTTTAAGTTTGTTATTGTTTATAAACTACCACGTAGTAACGGCTACATCCATCAATTTATTGGAAAATGTATTTCAGATCGGATATATATTTTGAATGGAAAAGTACCTAATATAGTGTACATTTTGAATAAATTTTCAGTTCTAAAAGGAAATTTCTAATCTGATCCAGCAAATTCTATTGTTTCGCATATATCATCTTTCATGATACCTATAACTGTATTGAATTTTCTAAAGACCATGGCCAACCGTTTCAGTTTAAAGTTAATTTCTAACCAAAAAACTTACGATAATATAATATATAGAAAATAGCATTCCTCTCAATAATTTTTGCAATTTTCTGATGATAAGTATTAATAATATTGTTTCTTCAGTTTTTTTTTAACTTTTACATTATATCTACTATATAATGTGCAGTTACTGAAAAGGTAAGTTTTGACCTAGCCACTATTTATATATAACAAAAAATTGAATAAAAATTACAATTCACCTAGTATTTTTCACTTTCTGCAATTATTCATTCAGATAGTTCGTATTTCGAGCAAGAAACTCATGGATCATAATATAGTTCACAGCTGCTCTCCTCTGCTTGCTTTAAAGAACTTGTTCGTGATGAAGTAAAAATAATACTTTCAAAGGACATTTCCACATATTCTTGTTTTAACTTTAAACATACTTAAATACATACACAGTCATACATAAGTTTTTTTCAAGAGTCGCGACTACTTTCTATAGCTTCACTGTTGACTGTATTTGTCAAATTTCATTCTTCAATCAAAGATTAAGCTAAAAATGGATATCTCGGTTCCACACAAAAAAAAGAAGCAGTATGGAGACCGTTCCACGGATTTTACAAATAAATAACAACTATGCTATTTCAGTGAAAATTCACATAAGGTTTCAAAGTCGCTTCATCAAAAAAGAAACCATTCTAAAATCACTTTGTGACGTATTGTTACTCTGTGGTAGGCCCCCTTCCAAGAAATCCAAAACTGAATGCCATTGATCAATTATACGAGTTGAGTACTGAAGAAATAACTACCTGGTTTTGTAACACTTCAGAGTAGACGACAGTTTGCCTTAAACGATAAGAAATCCCCTATTTCACAGAATGTTTTTTTCATTCTAAATAAAATCTATTTGCCGTTTACTTTTCATTTATTTTTTTTATTGAACTAGAATAGTTGCATGAATGAATATTATATTTTAATGTATTGTTTCTTTACAAATGAATTAGATACATGCAATCACATACTAAATTTTATTCAACATTTTCTTTCAAATTCATTCTGCCAACGAATCCCAAAATATTTCTATTCTAAATCATATTGGATTGTTCTATTTATTCAGTTGAATAGATATGTGATCTGTTCAAATTGAATTACAATACAATAAACTTTTTTCACAGAATCATAAAAAAATCAGGATGTAACCAATTATCAGTGAAAACCAATTATATGGTTATTTTACATGAAATTAATTCCACTTGTGATACAAAAAGTACTCTAATGAAAAATATTACCAAGGAAATATGCAAACCCTATATTAATTTTGTTGAATATTCAAATATAACAGTTTTTTCATACGATGACAATCAACAATTTTCATAAGAATGAAAGCAGTTCAAAAAAGAATATTTCACTTCATTTCTATTCTGAGCACCTGTGAAGTTCCACAGATTTTTTTTCTTAAAAAAATACTTCTGATGCTTTCCTATTTCTCTCCACTTTGTATTTGAAAATAGCTAGGAAAAAACATGAAACAGAATAAAACGATGGAAAGCTGCAATGTGAAAGGTTGAGAACGCGCTTTTGCTAATTTGACATCATTGTATAATACCTACCAACTGAAACATAATAAAATAAATAGAATCTCGACATCTTCAAAGAAATCTAGTATCATCAATACGTAGTTCACGAAGCAACATTAAATCTGTACCAAAAATTTCCAAGATTCTGAAACGAGATAAAGAGAAATATACTAAGAAAACGATAAATAATCAAAATGAATATAATACAATTACTCCCAAATACACTGTATAGTATCATCAAGCAACAAATATCTAATTGAAATATTCATCAGAAGGTTGTACTTTCAAAAATGTAATACGTTTAAAAGACTATGACATAATACTCATATATAGGCAAAACAAAGGATTACTGAAGTCAGACTAAAAGGGTTGAAGCAGAAAGACAACTAAACCCTTCACTGTTTAAAATCATGATACAAATTCACAAAACGCAGACATTCGACGTGAAAGATTGGTTATGGGGTTTTCACATAAAAATATTTGAGATTTAGGAATCACACGTTAAAAGGTAAGACCTCGTTAGTCCTTTGCTCCCACAAGTTTCTCAACTTCTAAGAGTTGTCGTTCGTATGGGGGCGACAGCTGTTTAACGGAAAAACAGATTTTAAACAGATTTTTAAACAGAAAAGTATTATTTATTGACTGAGAAGAGTTCATTTATATTAAATAACTCAGAGACAACCCTTTTTCTTTATTTTTTTTGTTAATGGCCAGTTTTACATGTATAATTTTTGGCAATACACAATTTTTGTTTGCATTAATGCAAATATTACGTAATTTGCTTTCAATAGGTGCGGCACCCCAAAAAGTGTTTGCGCCTCCGGCGGGTTTTTCTATGTGTATATAGTCTTTATGATTTTAGCCTCCCCTGTTCTCCAATGCATGAGCCGTCACTGCACATAATAATAATTTATTACCAAATATTTCATTTACGGACGAAGCAAATGTTTCACAAGATGCTATTATGAATTTTCACAGTACCCCTTTTTGTGGCCGACGAAAATCCCCACGTTATTAGAGAAAGTAATTTTCGGCAAAAATTTTCGCTGAACGTTTGGGTAAGAATGGGTATCTAATTTGCCTATTTTTTCTACCAGTAACATTAACAGGTGAATCCTACACGGACTTTCTGCGACATCATTAACCCGTTTTATTAAATACACTTGTAAGAGGTAACAGGTAGTATATACAGCTCATTTAAGTGTTCTGTCTCGTCAGCATTTCGACATCACCCACACTTATTGCTAGATTGGACGTGCAGGACCTTAAAATTGGCCAGCTCGCAGTCCTGATATGAATGCTCTAGATTTCTATTGAATTCCTGTACTAGATGTGAATGACTTGAGGAATCCAATAATTGACTATCGCAATGTCATAAGGAATACTCCAGGTATTTTTACTTGTCAGACAATCAATCGACAAATCGATTGCAGTTGTGTATTTTATCAAAAGATGGATATTTTGCTAATTTATTTTAAGGTCGAAATTGTTTATTATTTACTTGATATGAGGCGTGCGTTTCCATAACTAATTAGTATTCTCATTAGTTAAAATTGAGAAAATGGCCACAATACCTTCTTTGACAGCTTTGACACAAACCTATATAATTGTAGTGGACTAAATCTGATTACTTCCAGTAACACTATGATATTAAAAAAGTAGTACGTTTCCAAAACTAGCTACATTCTTCGTAAACACTGTTACAAAAGTGTGTAAATCCACTGCCGTAAGTGCTGTTTCAAAGGTGCGTAGATCCAATAGTATTTTGTTATTCGTTGCATGCTACGGTTTCAAAACTTGTTAGATCCTGTTCGTATGTGCACGGTTTCTTTACTGTTTACATACACATACGATTTTTGTCAGTAGTTGTTTGAACGTGAAACAGTCTTGTGATTTAGTGTGTGCGCGGTTTAAAAATAAAGCTAAGATTCCATAGCTCCTTGAGAATAAAGTGCTGGTCAAAAAAGAAAAGCTTTCCGATGTCGATGCACTTTTGAAAAAACATTATGATCCTGATTGGAGAAATGCCGATGATGAAATGAGATTTGTCATTTTATGAACGTGATCTTACTACTATTCAA
>WOGJ01262318.1:0-14970 GCA_015342185.1 Leptinotarsa juncta
ATGTGGCCTTACGGACGGGCGAGCCTTAAGTAGGGCGAGGAGAACTAAATCTCCCCAAAAGCCTTTGCAAAACATGCAATCGTAGACCAGCCTACCCAAGCTAAGGTGTAAGGAATCGTGCCGATAGCTGAATGGCCGCAGGGTGATTTACGGTTACCAACGATCCCTTTGGGCAACTGGGCGAAACCTCATTGTAATCAGCCTACCTCTGGTAATGCGGGGCTATGCCAGAGGTGACTAACTCTTTCTTTGCTACTCGTGGGAACACACATGAATGAAACGAACACAAAAACAGAAACAACAAAAACCAATCCCGAGGCTGGACAGAAGTGCTCACCTCAGTCTAAGGCGGTGGCTGGGGATGAACATTAATGTCCACCCCAATCTACCGCTGGGAATGAGGCTGGATATAGCAGATCACCTCGTGATGTAATACAAAGGCCAAGGCGTAAGCGCATTTGCGGCGCCGAGGCCATAAGGAGAAAGAGAGCCAAGGAGACAGGAGTGGCAGCAACTATAAGTGCATCCTTCTCCTCCCCCACTCCACCTCCAATAGCAAGGGCACTTCCTGGGGCTGGCGTCAAGAGGTCCGTCTTGAATAAAGGCAAGAAACCGGCTGACCCTGCAGGAAAGCTCCCTCACTTGTGCACCTCCACGTAGAGAACAACAAGAAGGTTGAAGAAGCCGCACAACCTTTCTAAAACCTCGCGGAGACCACCGTGATTACCTCAAGGTTGTCAAAAGGAGTGTGTGTTAGGCGAGTCTTGGCCTACACCTGCTAATATAAAGGAGATGTCGCCTAGTGACCTGTCCGCCTTCCTAGAAAGGACAGGATGGACGATTACCTAGGAGGACAACTCCTCAGGAGGTCTTGAAGCCAGTTTGATCCTCTTCACCCCAGTTTGAAGATGATCACTTGGTGATTGAACCACGTGTCGAGGTGTTAAAAAAATGGTTTGGTGTTGGGATTAAACTCCAGTAATATTCAAATCACTCACACTTTTTTTTAAATCAGTGGAAAATAATTTAGCTTAGTGATCATGAATCCTTATCATCCTCTTGTAGTTTTAATAACATTTGCGTGTAGAATACTCTTAAAATAGTTGATCTAAAATATGTTACACATTGATATAGCTGTTCATCACACTCGTTTTCTACGTTTCTTCTAGACATGCTTGCCGAAAGGCGCAGGAACTCTCTGTAGGAGCGCAGATTACGAATGTGACTTGCCGGAATACTGTACCGGCCAATCAGAATACTGCCCGGCTGACATCTTCAAGTTGGACACTGAAGTTTGCGACGGAGGCAAGGCCTACTGCTATCACGGTTTTTGCAGGACGAGGACGGACCAGTGTAAGCTGTTATGGGGCGAAACGGGAAAGTCAAGCGACGATCAATGTTACTTGATGAACACCAAAGGAACGCAGTTCGGGAATTGCGGATACAATAGGCTGACACAGTCTTATTACAAGTGTTCGAATGAGTAAGTAGAATAATATAAGAACATAAGAACAACGCAAACATATCGTATGTATATTTTGCCTTCGATCCCGTCATTAGCTCAGCCTCAGTCCGCATCATCATCCCCACAACCCTCTGAAATTATGAATACGAGTGAACACGTAGCTCGTCAGTCAGTCGTTGCTGTGTCTTCGCATATACGATTGATGATGTCTGCCTTAGTAGCCAAAGGGAACACGTGTTACTTTTTTCTCTCATATTATTTATCTTTCGTAAAATGGTAGGTCCGTGATTTAATATATGGATAAACGAACAATTTATTCGAATTTCGTAGTTGAAACAAATAAAAGCAACAGATAAATCGGTACATTCTTCAATAAAGTTGCCTCAGCTTCTTTGGTCGAGTTTGAAATTCTCATAACCTTTTAAATTATCATGTTGGTCATACCTCCGACTTCTTGACCTTTGCATAACAACTCTCCTACTTCCACTCTGGCCTGCAACCGGCGTGCATCGTCTACTCCAGCCTGTAACCGGCGTGAATCGTCTACTTCGGGCTTTAACCGGCGTGAACCGTCTACTCCGGCCTCCAACCGGCTTAAAGCGTCTACTCCGGCCTGTAAACGGCGTAAACTGTCGATTCCTGCCTGTAACCGGCGTGAGTCGTCTACTTCGGTATGCAACCGGCGTCAATCGTCTACTCCTGGGTTTAACTAGCGTGAATTGTCTACTCCGGGCTTTAACCGGCGTGAGTCGTCTTCTCCGGCCTGTAACCGGCGTGAACCGTCTACTCCTGCCTCTAACCGGCGTGAATCGTCTACTCCGGTCCCTGAACCGGCTTGAAGCATCTACTCCTGCCTGATACCGGCGTGAACCGTCTACTTCGGACCGCAACCGGTGTGAACCGTCCACTCCTGCCTGTAACCGGCGTGAATCGTCTACGCAGGTCTGTAACCGCATTGAATTGACGTATTGTTTCATACAAATATCAGAGATGCTCAAAATGATCTCTCCACTGCTACAGTCATCATTAAGGAAGCGGTATTTTCGACTTAGCAATTTTTATTTCCTTATATTAGTAAAAGAGTGGTGAGCTGCAACATTATTTTTTGTCAATCTGATGTGGAAATATTCATGTCTTAAAACATTGCAACTAACAACAGAATAAACAAATATTTTAAATAGTACATTGGTCAGACACAAATGACATGGAATTATCCAAAATGTCAATAACAAGTTTCACGTTTGTGTGTAAAAATGGTGGCTCTTTTATCTCATTCCGATATTTATAATAAAAATACAATGGAACCTCACCTTTATAGCCTCACCTGAATAATCATTGATTGAATCTTTTTAGGAGTGTTCTGTGCGGCATGCTACATTGCAAACATTTGAACGAAAGGTTGGAATTCGGAATGGAATCTGTAGCTAAACTATCACATAGTTTCATCAACAAGAAGGGTTCCATCATTCCCTGTAGGAATGCGATAATAGATTTAGGGATCAACCAGGTTGATCCTGGATTGACCCCCGATGGAGCTATCTGCGGTGAAGACAAGGTGAGATATTCACAAGAGTAATGAGCTTTATTTTGTCATTTTAATTGTTCTATTGTAATAATAATATACATTTTGAGATCAATACAAAACTTTTTTTATTCTTTGTAGATGTGTGTCAACCAGAAATGCATGTCTGTCTCCAGCTTGCGAAAGGCAGGCCCTTCGTGTCCAGAAGACTGCAACGGTAACGGTTGGTGTAACAGCAAAGGTCACTGCCATTGCAAAGATGGGTTTGCTCCACCCCATTGTGACTATCCGGGACCGGGCGGATCGATGGACAGCGGACCTGCATCAGATCCTAATGGTAAGTGCTCACAAATGGTTGTGACTTTTAGGTTGGGCCGAATTCCTTATCTTCGTGAACTTAGAAGTGTGATTTGTGACAATTTCTAGCAACGTCAATCCTACAGTACTCGATAAAACGAAGTAACGGTGATACTTTCGGGAACATGGTACTTCGAGCCGGATACGCACCAATGTTTTAGCCGATAGTAGTTGAGCTTGGATTTCCTCAATATTCTTAATAGATTTAAGCTACTTGGATATTAGTAGTCCTAGTGACAGATTCAAAACAGTAATCATCAGTATTTCTACATGAACCACATTCTATTTTTGGGATTCCATAATAGCCAGTATTGCGTTTGTTGTTATCAATATTATCTCAAGTTCATGGTCCTTCGAACCGGATATCAAATCAACGATTTTGTTATACTTATATTTCGGACTAGGTGTTTTCTGAAATAATTGTGATTGGATTTCTGTAGTAGTTGGGCTTGGATTTTTCCTTAAATATTTTTCCTGGGGCAGGCTACTTAGATTTACAGTAATTTTAATCCTGAAATATTCAATATAATGACAGATTGGTGGCAATTTCTAGTAATATCCATCCTAAAATACCCGATGAAACGAAGTAACGATGGTACTTTCGGGAACATGGTCCTTCGAGCCAGATACACACCAATGACTCAACCTATAGTTGTGCTTGGATTTTCTCAATATTCCTAATGGATTATAGCTACTTTGATATTGGGTAATCCTAAAATTCTAAGTAAGGTGAACAAATCAAACAAAACACTTCGCTTTCCATACTTTGGTTAATCTTGTCATAAAAATCAGCAAATGACGTGTTACTTATCAAAATAAACTTGCCTCCTCTTGACATTTCTAATTTTTTTTTGTTTCAGCTCGCCAAGGCATAGTCGCGGCCCTCTTCATCATCTTCCTAGGCATAGTACCGCTGCTGGCTATCATAGCACTGCTGTCTTACTACGCCCGCCACAACTTCAAGTTCGGTTGGAAGAAATCCTCTCCGACTACGTACGTAACAAACTGTTTGCAGCATGCCCTCAACGCATGTAAGGGTGTTGGTACTTCTCTCAAAACTCAACCGATTCAGACTGTTTCGCAATCAGTCTCGAAAAATCAGACGGTCTCCCGTAACGTAAAAATAGAACCCATCGGTTTGGTGTCTACCACTAACTCTGAGTGCATCACTAGAAGTAATACTATTTCTAAAGTTTCTGGGGGGCAGGGGGGTGTTAGAAAACCGACCAAAGTAGAGAGTGTGGTTGATGATTGCGAAAAATCTCCAAACTCTGATGAGGTAGAAAAGCGGGACGTGAAACAAAAGCCCGAGCGGAGAATATCTTTGAAAAACATAAAGAATCTCAAACTGAACACCGGCATTAAGTATAGCAAAAATAGGGATCAAGATAGCGTGAGTCCAAAAACGGCGGAGTCGATTTTGGAGGATACTCCTCAGGTGTCTGTGAGGGACCGCATCAAACAAATGAATAAAGGTCTCAGTTTCGGACAAGACAGGGTTTGATTTTTTTGTAAGATATGTATGGGTCGAATTCTGTATCTAGAAATCTCAAGGTCAGTTTGGCGCCCAATGCGGGGCTAACCGCGAAGTATTCTTTGTAAATAGTTGTGATTACAATATTTTTATAGTACTCATAGAATTTGGATTTATATATAGAATGAGTTGAGTTTATATGTCTTGAATCGTTTATGGATTCCATTGTTTTTAATTGGAAATTCGTTTCCTTATTGATTTATCGAATCACTCTTAATGTTGAGAACTGACTTCAATAAATTGTGATATTTTCATTATTTATGAGGAAGGGGTGAAAATTCATGTAATGAAATAGAAAAGCCTTCTGAAGGAAGTGTTAAACTCAAAATGTTGTGAAAATTTGAGATGTAACTTTCATGTGGAATCATCAATTATTTATATTTCATGGTTCCAGTCTTCTTTGAAGCACTTTCCCAGTTTACTGGATATAAGTTTACTGCTTACGCTTGAAAAACACAGTAGTTTGTTTGTCAGTCAATAAAGAAAAATTTTCAGAGAACCTTTCAAAACGATAATAGATTTTGAAAGACTTTTTTGCAGAGGAGTCGGTGTTTTTTGAACCCTTCTGGGTTTTTAATTTTTCTCAAAGTAATTAAATCCAGATCGTTAAATAAAATTGCGTTCAATAATGGAAAAAGATTGTTTCATAATGCAATCAAATAAATTCATTATATTTGTCATTTTCTGTTTTATTGATGATGGCAACATGGATTTTTTTGGGTTCTGTAGAAATATTTTTCACACTATTGAAACTATTGAAATATATTTCTTAATATAAATGAGACAATAAATATTGTTATTTAATCAAGTTTGAGTTATTATTTAAAGGTATTTTCACAATAATTGTTAGAGAATTTGCTTCAAAGTAAATTTTAGAAGAGACAGTAAAAAAAGTGATATATTTTTCTCGAATTCAGAGTTGGTAGACTATTCCTAATCTAAGACTAATTTGACGACTGATTTTCGAGACTGAATCCATTATTTTGAATGAACCTAGAATAGTTTGGACTATAAACATCCTGTTTAGCGCCGAAACTGTTAATTATCATTTGAAAAAATTTGTTTACTAAAATCCTACACACATACGGAGGTAGGACAAGACTGATCAGGATGTTTATGTACAAAAGTTTGTTTGGGATTTTCTTGGAAAAATTTAGGTTTCATATCTACTCGTAACAAAAATTTGAATTTTGTTTTATTAGGTAGATCGTTTCTGTGGTGCATTAAAATTCATTGTATCTTCAAAAAAGTATTTTCTTTAGACTGAAGCGCAGAAAAAAAACATATTTTTATGTTTTATATACTTATACAAAACGACGAAATTTTTATTTACAAATTTCGGGATTTTCAATCTCGGGATTTGAGAAACTAAGTTTGAACTCAACTTCACTTCTTATTCCAACTTATTTGACCCTTTTCATTTCAATATTCAACATTTTTCCCATAAAAAACTTCATTTAACAGTGGACTCGATTTCTGGTGATATCCCTCCATTTTAAGGTTATATTCTAGTGACATTTGGGCAAAAGCGATTGGTATCCCTCCATTTTGAGGTTATATTCTAGTGAAATTTTATCCCTCCATTTTAAGGGTACATTCTAGTGACATTTTGGCAAAAGCGATTGGTATCCCTCCGTTTTGAGGTTATATTCTAGGGACATTTCGGCAATAAGCGGTTGGTATCTGTCATCTACTACTATGATTTTGACGTGAGCGATTTATTAAAATCTTGAACATAAATTTGAACGAAATTAAAATTGAAGATGTCAGTGATGAAGGCAAAAACGATTGAAATAGTGATGCCAACAATGACCTTAACCTCAAAAACGTAAAATGGAGAGATTTGTCCCAAAAAGCAGCTCTGTGAATTGATTAATTTTTTATAGGGAAAAAATGTAGATTATATTATTTAAAAGTGCCAAAGAATGTTAAAATTTGAGAAAAGGAAAACTATTAATTCCTTGCCAACATTAATTTATCGTCATGGCTCTATAAAGACTTACATTCCTCATAAATCGTTCCACTTTTTCAAGAAATTCTTTTTCCTTGGTCCTTTATCAATGAAGTATATTATCTTGAAGTTTCTAAAGAGCTATACTTGTTTACGACAGAAATTTATTTCGTTTAAGAACACTTCTGTACGAATAACTCAATATTTTTTGTTGGGTAGATATGTATCTTAAATTATTGAACTGTATTTCTGTCTAACATTGCTAACTTTGATTGTCGTTTGTAGATTAGTTGTTTTACATTGTTTTCGAAATAAAAAGCACAGGTGGATCAGTTATTAATTAGTTCAATCTACATTATTTGAACAAGGTATAACTAATAGATAAGATATCGCCTATTTGCAAAATCTCGTTTTTTTTAATGATTTCTGTGTAGAAAAATATAATAAAAACTACTCCTCGGGTTGATAGGTTGAAAAATAACAAAGTCAGTTTAATAATTACCTTTCTCATTGAAAATTGGAACTGAAATCTCTGGCGCAGAACAAATCCAAAACAATCACTGTTTCCAAATGCTAGAACTGCAGTACTATTCTCGACGCGCGTTTTCACAAGTAAAACTGTCTACTTCATCTCTTGAAGACGCGAAGTAGATTCGTAAAACGCGTAGAACAGGATACTCTTTTCAAAAACTGTAGGAGCCTGTTTTTGCTCCATCATGAATGATAGTTTAAACTTTCTCTTGAAGATGATCACTTGGTGATCGAAACACGTGTCGATGTTGTAAAATAACGGTTTGGGTACTGTTGGAAGAAGCTCAGAATACACCCAAAACAAACACTGTTTCCACACAGCAGAACTGTAACACTCTTCTCGACGCCCGTCACATATCAATAATTTCAGGGGCACAAGTTGACCAGTAAAGCCCTCAAAAGGGTGGGACCTTTGCCATTGTTCATAATTTTACAGCCTTACAAAAACATCATGGAGTCTACTATCACTATTCAGTCTCCACAATTTCAATTGTTGTTCAGTTATTCTGTTAGCATTCTACAATGCGTGTTCTGTTATGCTCAGGATATGTGCAGTGGGTTCTTTTCATCGCGATTTTATAACGTGTTTAGACTGACCAACATTGTTTTTCTCACATTCTTCACAGCTCAACATTATTTGTTGGAGATAACAGGATATTTTAAAAGCTTCTCTTAAACTCAGTCAATGTATTATGGTTGCCAACAGTAGACTATTACTCATAATATTTCTGAAAAGTCCAAAACCCTCATCAACTTATCAAATTTGTTTGAAGAATGCCAATGTATTTAGGGACTTTTAGCAATGTCTCTGAAAACCTTTTTTTTTCATGTTTTATCTTATTTGCTCGAGGGAAATTAATGAACGTTCATTCCTGATGTGGACAACTATGGAACAATATCTGACAACTCCCACCTCTGTGCTTGCACAGTTTTGTATATAATAACAATAATAATCACTTTTATTGGTAGATTGTATTCTATACAGTACAAAAAACAACCAAAACAAAAGGCGGGGTGTTTAAAATTATGCATATTATTTACTTTGCATATTTTTTGTTAAAACCGGTAACTATGTCTACAAATGTAACGGCAACGAGAGTCGCCATTTGTATAACAAACAATAAAGTTCAGTTCAATCAATGCTATTTATTACTACTATTAACTACTAAACAAGCTCACATCAATTAAATTAATCAAACGTATGGTCCTTCGAGCCGGATATGTAAGTCAGTTCCTTTCATTTACCAATTGTTTACCTTCCTATTTTACGTAAATTATCAGCTCTGTTTTCAAGTGGTTTCGACTAAATGAGTACCATTGAATTGCGTCAAATAATAAGAAATCGTGGTTCGTGTAAAATGAAACAATTTTACCTGCTTTAAACAATGTTATATTACGTTACGTTTATTGGAAAATATTTTCAATTAAGAAAGGAGTTGTTTTTTGTTATATATTTTCTAGTAACATATTAGTTTTATTGAATTTCTTGCGAAACGATTATAGTTGAAATAATGTTTGAGTTCAGTTGTCTTCTGTTTACTGGCTAAATTCATCTATCGAAAACAATTTTCTCGTACCAGAACAAAAATACTGTTTCGCGACGAATGTTTCGATAACCAAGTTATCATAAGGAGATGACTGATACTAAATTTTATGGTTATGCTGAATTTTTTTCACATATCTGAACAAATCATCCCCCACCTGATGAGCATCATTAAATGAATATCCTGTTTTATTACCTAATATCAATTTCTGTTTTTAATACGAAATCTTCACCTGTTTTGCTACCTGTAATTATTGCGTAAGGGATTCAGTAGCCGCTGTTTGGAACGGGACCTTTATCGCTGTTCATAGATCTCATTCCACATTTTTTTGTGTCTAAACTTTCGGAAGCATCTAAAAATATAGTCGTATATCGGCGTCAACAATTTCCACCCACTTATTTTGTTGCCGTTCTTTGGAATGTTGAACAACACTTCTTTGATCTATGAAACCAAATATGTAAAGCATGTTCCGTGTAGCTAGCTATTACAGTCCGCTCATTTACAGTAAAGACACGCCTGAAGAAGTTATTGAATAGCGAAACAAGTTTTGCGTTTTTGTAAAATTGTTTAGTGGAACGTTAAAGTGTTTTTTGAATACGTTATGGATTTTCATCGAGTACCAGCCGATTCCATTAAATACAGTCCGCTTATTTTGGCTGTCACACTTTTTACAGCAATTCTCATAGCTTATTTGATGAATACCAGACTTTTTCTCTTTTGTCATCTTGTTCGGGTTGCCCAACACTAAATGAAGTGATGAGCCTCTATGAAAGCCACGTTCATATTGGAATTATTTCGTTTCCTAAATAATTATTCTGATATCACATCAGCTCATGGCTAAATGGAAGCGAGAGGAGAGTTAGGTTACCTTCCAAGGGCCTAGATCTGGTACATGGATGGTGTATTTGCTCTTTTCAACAAGAGCAGGAGTGAGAAATGGGATTTTGAGTCTTGTCTCCACAACAGATCCCATTTCCAGTTATTAAAAACGCGGGCAAAGATTTAGAATTTGACCTGTATATATCAGTTGGGCTCGAAAGTTCATAGGCTAACAGAAAAAACAAAAAAAATCGATAAAAATTGATTTCATTATTCAATATAGTTGTCTTCGAGGGCGATAAAAATATTGTAGCGATCATACAACTTTTTGATGCCCTTTTTATAGTACGATTTGTCTTCAGCCTCAAAACAGGCCTTAGTTTCGACCTCAGTACCTCTTCATTTTCAGCTAGCGTTCTTTTGAGGTCTGAGAACAGTAAAAAGTCGCTTGGGCTCAGATCTAGAGAAATTCGAAGCCCAATTCATGCAAATTTGCCATAGTTTTCATTGATTTGTGACACGATTAAGCTAAGCTATGGCTTCAACGGTTTTTTTAATGCCAAAAAGCAATGCTTCATTCAAAATGTTCTATCCCACAAACTAATAGGCCGACAGCTGTGGAATTTGTACACGCGTCTCTCGAAGGATAGGATCAACTAAAAATCATATGGATTTGATACTAGAAAGGCCAATTTTTAAACTCATCTTGTTAGGAAGAATACTAACACTTTTAGATATATCCTTGATAGCTCCCAGCATTGTTCACAACAAAAAATGGCGGCACTACTACATTTCCTTATCCCAGAACTAGTCATCTTCCCTTCGACAAAAGAAATATATGATATAAAATGAACACCTCAAACATAATGAATAAGTTGATTAGGAAACAGATTGGTCTAAATTTAAAAAAAAAATGAGTATAGGAGTGGCTTTCAAAAGTGCTCGTACACTCCAAAAAGTTTTGGGAAGCCCAAAAGAGAGGAAAGGAGAAAATTCATCCAGCACTCACGAAATAATCTGGGAAGATTGTGATAAAAAGTATGTTGGTCAAAACTGAGCGGACTGTAAAACGTGTATTACACGGTCACAGAATAAGTGAAAAACCCTGTTGAGACCGATTAATAACAACAGGCTTTTAGATGCCTTCGAAAATTCATAAATCGAACGTGGAACGAGTCTATGAACAGCGACAAAGGTCCCACTCCGAACAGGTGGAGATTGGGAAGCCTATCACTTAGTTAGTAACATTACTACAAAACCAATATAACACAATACCTTAATACTAGGAATGAATTTATGCAAAAAATTCAGTTCTAGTCATCTCCTAATGATACTAACTTGGTTAGCGAAACGCTAGTTCCGGTGCGGGAAAAATGTTTCAATAGATTAAGTTCATGCCTAATCTATCTCATACTTTTAAACTTATTCCATATATAAAGTACTTTCTTTCTCATTTCTTGATTTTTAATGTGGTGTTCTTCATTTATTGAACTAACTGTATTTCTATTTCAGTAGTGGTTCTAATCTTAAATATATAATGTCCTAACTGGCAAATGTTGTTTCTTTTATCGTTTAGACCTTTTTGCTTTCTGTGTATGTTTTCTTCTGCATCCAGCTTCTGTTATGACTTTTTCACTGGTAAGCACAAGTTTTACTTCCAGCCCGAGAGCCTGCGACATGAAATTTTAACTATAATTCCATTACAAGTACACTTGCTGCATATAAACGATGCTTAATACTCTGCTAGAAAATTGGCATTATGTAAGAGACGAGTGGTTTTGTGCGAAATTTTTCAATTATCATATTAATCAAAAATATTATATTTGCATTTAGTCATGAAAGTACCGGAAATGGATCATTTAAAAAGCCCACGTGAAGGGATTGTTTTTGTAGCTAGATTGGCACCAATGCCCTGTATATTCACGCAGAGTTTAAGCGCGTTCTCTCATTAATAGTTTGTTTACAGAACTCAATTTGTTAATTAACCTCAAACGTGTTTCAAGATTTTTACAGTTGATAAAAACAAAGAATTTGTATTAAATTTTGCATTGCAAATAAGTGGTACAATAATAAAAACGCTGGGGTCGGGCATGCCCTTCCTCAACTCGCTAAAGTAAAGGAAATGGAGACTGAAAATCGTCTTTTAAGTCTGAGAGGAGATAGCCGCTGACATTTTTACGTCTTACAAGTCAGTTCCTACCATTTTAAACGATTTTTCAAGCAAGGAAACGCGTTGCCATGCAACTACTGCCAAAAGACTTGAAACAAAAAGTCAAATCGCGTAAAGGCCGCTGAAGACATGTTGGAACAAGTCTTTTCTAAGCCCATATTCATAAAACACCAGCAAACCAGTTGACAAGCTTCAGAATGGGGCTTTCCAACTGAGCCGGAACCGAAAAGAGCTCTTCAAAGTCGATACAAGGTGACGTGACATTATTTTTCGATTACCGCGGTGTTGGGCACTCGTAGTTTTTGCCAGAAGGTAAGACAGCGAAAAAGAATATCATCTGAGCGTTATGCGGCATTTGAGAGCATATTCGCCGAAAAATTCCAGACATGTGGAAAGAAGACTCATGGAGTTTACACCACTTTAACTCACCATCTCACAACGCTATCATTTTGAACGAATTTCTGGCCAAAACCTCAAAAAAGCTTATCAAAAAGCCACCGTATTCGCCTGATTTGGCTCCGACGATATTTTTCTCTTTCTAAGACTTGAATCGCCAGTTCAAGGCACCCATTTTCAGTCGATAGAAGATCGATTCCAAAAAATTGTTGAAAAAATACATATTTTGCGTTTCATTGATCAATTCCCGGTACTTTTATGACACAGTAGTAGTGCTATACGTTCTCGAAGAAATGAGAAAACTGGCAAGCGTTGTTTGGACCAACACTTCCTGGTTACAGATTATAAAAAATCTATTTTGGGCTTCGATCATTCACCACTTTCAGTATTTTTCTATGTAAGTGTCATTGTTATACTGAATTCATAAAAAGTTGCTCCGACAGATTATAAATAGTTTCAGGTCAGGTCTGGTAGCCAGAAGAATGAACTAGTTTGGCGGAAAGCATTCTTTATGGTTAGATAGATAGTCTGCTTGATGCCCGTGACAGAAAAATATATCTGCAAGCTTATGCAGATAACCTTGTCATCTTGGCAAGGTCCACGTCGGGAAGGGTAGCTTCTAATATCCTCCAAAGTACGTTGGATGTTGTTCATAGTTGGTGCTTGAGGGAGCTGATGTTTATCAACCCCAGCAAAACTGTGTTAATCCCCTTCACCAGGAGGAGAAAATTGAACGATCTAACGCCACTTTCCCTCAATGGTGAGGTTATTCCATTTGGAAAGGAGGTGAAATATCTTGGCATTGTCCTTGATGAAAAACTAACCTCAAACGATCACTTGAATAAAGTTTTACACAAAGCCAAACAGTCCCTATGGACATGTCGAAGGGATTTGTGGTAAAACTTGGGGTTTAGGTCCCATACAAATCCATTGGATTTTTGTGATAATTGTCAGACCAATGATCACTTATGGCAATTGTCTGGTGGCCGAAGGCTTTACAGAAAACGGTCTAGAATAAGCTCTCTGGCTTATAGAGACAGGCTTGTCTGGCCATCAGTGGTGCCATCAGTACCACAACGTCAGCGGCCATGGAGATCCTTCTAGATCTACCTCCTCTTCACATTTTTATGAAGAGAGAGGCTATATGGACTGCATATAGACTTGTGCACATTGCCAATTACACAAATCAATTTAATACAGAATGCAAGAGACTGCTGGTTGACACTAGAAGTCACAGCATTTTGGAAATGACCTCTGACTTCATGCCTCCACAAGTACTGTTCCTGAGAAGAGAGGACTGGATCCCCGGGAGAAGGAAATATTAAGAGCCGATAGTTGTTGGTTCACAGATGGATCAAAAACACCTTCCGTTTCTGGTTCAGGTGTTATCAGTCGCAGACCCAGGACAAAGATATTAACCTGCCTAGGAACCTATGCGACTGCATTTCAAGCGGAAATTTACGCTATTGAATTGTGTGCGGAGAGATTGGAAGAATCCAATCACATACACATGTCAATAAAAATATTCTCGGACAGTCAAGCGGCGTTAGAAGCTCTTGGTTCCTACCGAGCAACGTCTAAATTGATAGCAAATTGACAAAAACGACTCTCCTCGGTAGGAAGATTTAACAAGATTGTCTCTGGTCTGGATTCCTGGCCATAATGGCTAGGCTGCTGACTCCATTGCAAATGAGGGTCTGCATGCAGCTTCATCGGACTAGAACCTGTCATTGGCATCGCTTTAGGCTTTTCCAAACAAAAATTGAACACCTGGATGGCAAGAAGATTCATGGACTTATGGCAGAAGAGCAGCCACAGTCCGTCGCGTATTTCTGATATGTACCGCTTTTGGTGGCATCAAATATGCCAAGTCACTTGAACCCTTTCCGTAAAAGCATCTATAAAAAAGAGACATGTTCCAGACTATCATAGTTGCAAGTGATGTTCTCGTCTCCAATAAGTCGGATGGCTCTTTTCAGAGTATGTTGGGATATTTGGGACGATCGCTGTTTCTCCTTCTGGAGATCAACCTCGCTAAGTTCTGCTTTCTTGTTCATGGCGGTCTTAGGGAAATATCATTGTTTGATAAAGCATGTCTTATTGCAGCCATTTTTTTGCGAAGACATTTACAGAAAATATAAAGGGTCTTTAATGCGATCATGCTATTTTGAAACACGTGAACCATGATACATGTTTATGATTACTACTGGAAGATTAGGTTATTTTTTACAATTTAATTTGTATGAATAGAAGGATTTTTCTAATTTGTTTTTTTCAGGCTTTTTCTCATTTCATCGACATCAATGATTTCATATATACTCAACATAAAGAAATTATATTAATAATTTTCTAATATAGAATTGGAAGACATTGTAATTACATTCTAGGAATTTTATAGAATGTCTTAGTATGGTACTCAAATGTCAGTCATTCTGTGAGTGTTTGAACTAAACGTGTCGAAGGTATTCGGTTACAAAATGTATAAAATATTTCTACGTGGATGCAATCTGTAATACAATTTCAAATGATGGACTTAAATGAAAACAACACACTGAACTGTGATATTTTTAAGACACAGATTATAACATCAATTTCGATTATATCCGGCGACCATTCGAAAAGAATATATCCTCACTTTCGATCTCCTCCTGATAACGCCATCTGAGTAAGGTTGATAAAAC
>WOGJ01262477.1:0-10917 GCA_015342185.1 Leptinotarsa juncta
AAGTTGTCCTTCTTCATATAATACTTTGACTGAACCACATGGCCTCAATCTAAAAATGTATTTTCTTAGCTATAAGCCTATTTTGTTTTATATAAGTCAAATATTACAAATGTGCAATGTACTTAACTTGATACTTCTTGTTGCCTGACAAGAAAGTAATCTTAAACAATTTTTCCAAATTTCTTAACCTTAAAGATTTTTAAAAAAATTTTACAACTTCAATTTTCACTAAACTTCTTTTTCAATTAGATCACTTACTTTCAGGTGAGCACTGATGATGACGAAAGACGAAAGCGCTTTGCAAGAATTTTGAAAATTATACACTTTAATACAAAAAACCCCTTCGATTCATTAAGAATTTCAGAACCCCGTGGCACCCACGGTCTGATGACTTTGACAATTGCGGAACTAGCCAAATCTTACACCCATGCTCAATCCCTAAAGAGGTTTAGTATAAGTTCCATATTTGAAGTAGATCTATCATATGGATAATGTAGTAGAAACATCCTAACCTCTGTTGTATAAATTTTACTACATGAGAAATATACAAGTGGAAATTACTTGAAAGTTTTATAATATGCTAACATTGAGCCTATATAGATATCAATATGCAAAATGGATTATCACTACCTGTGCATATAAATGAATCAGAAATTATCCAGGAAAAAATGTCAAACAAAACTGTGCTGTACTTTATTGAACTAAAAAATGTTAATATTGGAAAATTCTAAATATTCGATGTGAGTGTATGAAACATCCAATTGAATACAACCTACAAACCAAGAAAGAAACTGAATATACTTTAAAAAAAAATTGGCAAACGCCCTTTGACTTTTCGACTAAATAAAATATATGCCGTTTCCGGTATAGACTAAGATTATATGATTACAACTAACTCTATTGATATGAGAATCATATATGAAGCATTTTTCTGTTCTTCATCTCCTGAAGAAGCCACCAAGTTGTCATCTTCTGGAGATGATTACACCAACTTGTTTGGTGTAATGCGTGGCGAGGAGTATTGCATTTCTGGTGATTTGAAGCCGTTATTGTTTTGGATTTACATATTCTACCCCAGGGATTCCAGTTTTATCTGTTTACTCATAAAGTCATTCACATAACCCTGCACAAGATTTGATTAAGATTTATGTAACCTGAACATGAGTATCTAATAGTACGAATGTTTATTTGCGTTATGTGTGTGAATTTAGAATATTTTTAGAATTTAGAATTTATTTCACTATTACATATAAAAATGTTTGTAGCAAGTCAGTACAATCAATTGAATTCAAACGCCGGGGCACTAGAATATAAGTAATGTATAAATTAAAACATATAGATTATGAAAGTTCGATAATGTTACTTAGTTGTCAAAGTAATCAAGTCATGGAAGATTCACGTAAGTGTACCCTTGAGTCTGCTTGAACATTTTATGCTTTGCGTAGACTTATTCTCATTATTCACTCTGAATATCGCTCTCAATAACAATGTTGCGCAGAAGTATTGTATGGAAATTTCACGTCCATATAACTATCAATGTTCATTTGTTAAATATATATTTACATACACGTGAACACATATGTACAATGTAAGTGTATAATACTGTTGATGTAAATATTGTGTTAAATAAATTGATTTTGGTAATTATTGTTATCGTTATAGTAGTATCATTTTATAATTTCAGGTAAATGAATTACTATCAATTGATTGGTTTCACCATTTTATTGCTATGAAGGAAATGATCGCCCTAAAACTCTGTTTTGGCGGCCTCACCTCCAATAATTCTTTCATCATTTTATCGCTTTGAAGAAAATGAGGAAACTGTCAAGAAGAATAATATCGAAGAGTAAAAAAGAAGCAGATTGTTTTTTATTCTCTAAGAAAATCAACATTAGTGACTAGCTATTCTGCAGATAATTTTTACTATTATTTTCCTTACAAAATTTTTGTAAGTATGTAAAATGATTCATTCATATACTCCTGTATTTTTATACTTCTTGAGAAAATCTGATTTTTTTCTCAAATATACAGGAAGTTTGCAGCTTTTGGGTGGAATAACAGCATAAGAGCAAAGAACAAATCTATTTCGACAAAAATTTTACCGCTTGCACGACAGATGAAAAGGGACTTTATTTCACCGCAATTCAATTCGAAGAAATCGAAGGAATATTGGGAAAAGTGAAAAATAAGGGTCAGGATCAACGATTGGAAACAAACATTCATCAAACAGCTAGCGATTGGGTGGAGAGAAAAGTCAGGAGTGAAGCAAAAAATTTCAGAGGCAGGATGGTAAATGCTGAAAAACTTCAAATCAAGAATATTACATTTTTGTTCATCTTATCATCAGTTGCAATCGATTGAAAATACTCTCAGATAATTGAAAGGGTTGTTGAAGATAAATCATAGTGTGATTTGATATTCTTTCGTCAGTATCCATATTATGTTTCTCACTGTTTCTTGGGTGTATAACCTTCCACAAACTATTCAGATTGTGGAAGTTTGTATACCCAAGATTTTATATTCATTCACCTTTTATGATTTTTCATTGAGCTCTCCAAAAAAGAATATTACCCAGAAAAGAATACTACTTAGAAAATATTATTACTCAAATAAGACTATTCACATGTTTTGAAACTTGAGTGTTCAAGAATGAGTGAATATGTAAAGAAAATAAAACGATAGGTAAAAATACGCAAAAAAACGATTGATGAAATATTTTGATTTTCTATACAGAAAAAAATGTTTGATTTAATTAAATTATTCTTGTAGCGTAATTTACATCTGATTCACCAGTTATTGAATCAAAATCATTTTTATAAAATTTTTTACTTTCTTTGTGTACATCACCTTTATGGAATTCATGATAAAATTGATTCAACTACCATCCACAATGTCAGAGTTGTTGAAGAACATTTGTGTGACTCAATTATGTGTAATTCGAAATATATATTGGATTATGATGGTTTGGACATCATCCCTGAAAATGTGAAAATGAGGTAAGTTCAATAATCTCAAAAAAAGTTTTGACTTTCTACTTCTTCATTTTTCCGAAAAATTTAGTAACTTTTAGAAGAAAGGAAAGAAGCAATCAATTCCAAAAAATTAACTGTATACAAAGATGTGTGAATCACGCAAAGAAGTAACTTTCAGGAGTCAAACCGAAAGAAACGCCCTTTCAAAAAGGCTACTTCCATATAAACAATAAATTACAATAGAGAAAATTACTTTGGAAATAAATACTCTCATATGAAAATTGAGTTGACCAAAAAACAATTGTTTTCCATTCAAAACCTTTTCTTCTCTAAAATTAGTTTTCTCGTGAAATTATACCTCTTTCAATTGATTTTGTTTGCAACATGTTTCTCCACCTTATAACCTAGGGCTGATAGGAAGTATGAGTGTGTTGAAACGTAATGAATAGAATAGTTTTTTTGGCACAATACCAACCATAAAGAAACATCGTAAACACAAAGAAAGCATTGAACATACCTGAGGAATGAATGCTTGTGAATAAGTGTTTCAAATTTTCTTTTGGGCTTTTTAATTTACTTTTTATACTGGGTGAGTTTTGTAAAATAATAATGATAATATTGAGTAGATGAATTCGAAATTTATCATAAGAATTCAGTGTATCTTTTTCGAGAAAAAATATTTAAAATTTCATTTGTAGTTTACCATTTATGTTATGAGCTTAACTATCAGAGATAACATGTTGTATAAATTAGGTGCGGAATATATTAATATTTGTGTATGACTCCTTCTGAATTTGGGTATTCTGATTGATATATTTTCACCCAATCTTGTATATTTTTCTGCCAGATTTGTTTCGTAGTTTTGTTTATTTTTGAGTATCCACTGATGAAGACATTGATAAGAATATAAACCCCTGACATTCAAGGTCTCATTATCTTTATATAGTTGATGTGTTGATGTGAATTATCAGTTTATATAATGGAAATTTTTATCATATTACCATCTACCTCCTCAATAACCGATAATAAATTTCTTCCGAGTTCAGGTGTAAACTAATTAAGAACATTTCACCTTTGTTCATGTCATCAACAAACTACCAACTATTTCTCATCCGGATATGATGAGTTGATCTCATTTCCCTCTACCAGAATATGGTTTACGAATGTGGAATTGGACTTCATGTGGAAGAAACTGCTCCTATGTTTTTTTTTATCATCTGATAAGAGGTTTCCCCATTTCGGCCATGATCAAATTCTGAGCTGATATTACAAGTCGACTTATATACTCCTTATCTATACGACACTGAATTTATGTTTTTATTGTTTCAACAAGTGTAATTTTTTCAGACCGTAGAATCTCAAATACTATTGAAAAGTAAAAAGTCAACAGTGGAGATGAAAGCAGAACTGATTAATCATTTCGTGCCAAGAATCATACGTTAGAAGACAAGACTTCTATTATCTTCAGCACGTATAATAGGCCAGTCAAAATCCACACACAAAATCACTAAATTGGGAAAACATGATAAATCGCTGATTTTTCGGTTGTTTGCACCTACTGGGGCTATGTATACATCAGTTTGCAACTCTCAAAAATGTTTAAACACCAAATACCATGACATTTTAGGACTTGTTTCAGATTCTGCTCTATATCTCCTAATCAAACCATTATTATACACGGTTCTCAAGAGCATTGAATTTCTGACAAAATAAGCCCAACGGATTTATGGCACTATGAAAATAGACCAGATGTTCCAAAAATAAAAAAATTAATTTTACATCTTCTCTGGACTGAGATTGTGTCGAAACCATTGATCTTGCGAGTAGAGTTTGTGAAGTATATGGCCAATTTAATTATGATCAGAGCGGGGTGTGTGAGCCTCGTAGTTCTCTCAAAATCTAAAAATAAAACATATAAGTTAAAATCGCATTTTTCCAGAAATGTACCAAACTAATTTTTTGTTGCATGAAGTGAGATTTAAACATGCAAAACATGTTCTCATGAAATGGAAGGTATGTGAGTTGAAGACCAGATGAACCCAATAGAATATCAATTGTTTAATGCGTTCAATGCGTTAATTGCGTTCAATGAAGAGCCAGAGTGGCCTAACCCATAGCAGAGGTATTTAAAACAAGTATGCTCTGTCGTTGGATGGACGGAATGGTATATACGCTGAATATATGTGAAGAGGTAGAAGGGTGTTGGGATATTTCCGCCCAACAAGTGAACAGCATGTCGATATGCGACCTAAGCTAATTGCACGAGATATCTGAAAACCTGGTTCAATAACCATCCACCGTTCTCCTTCATAAATAAACTCGTATCCATCAGCCTCGACATCAATTGTCACACTGTCCGAAAAGAAGAACTGAAAGGGGTGAATTGGCAATGCCTACCACCACTATCGAAATCCACAAGAACAGAGTCGATGTCGAGCCCCTCATAATTTTCCATCGCATGTGTATTATGCAATGGTCAGACCTACAGACCTTGCTCCTTATCCAATGGCCCTATTTTCCGACGATGGGATGCAAAAAGGCACAGTCAGCTTTTTACGCTGTCTTCACTCAAGCTACAGAGAACGTCAGTGTGCAGGGAGAAAAATTTGCTGTCGTCGATGGTGGATATCTCCTTCATGAATCGTGAGGCATCAGAATGATTCGATTCGAGCTATCACAGTAAGGTACATATTCACCCATTTTGGGAGAAATATGTCTGTATTCTTCGATAGGCATACTGAGCATGGCGTCTAAAAGAGCACCAAATTAGAGAGAGACCATGACGGTATTCTGCAGCATCAACGGAAATTGTGTTTGACGCATCGACTATCATCACAGTTCTCCAAGACAAAATGATTTCGAATGACAAAAACGAGGTTTGTCTCATTAAGCATCTCTGTTCTGCTTTTGCTTGCGAGGGGATTAAGACAAAAATATCAATAGAAGACGAAGACCACGATATCGTCGTGACTGCTCTGCAAAAAAGTACCTCTAATGATTACGTCATCATCTTTGGAGAGAATGTGGATTCAGTCGTGCTCCTCTGCGGCCTAGGATCTACTAAAAGAAAAGTATACTTTCAGAAAAGCAGTAGAGGTGGGGTGGGTTGCGTCCAATTTTCCACCAGCTCATTCAACCCAGAGGTAGTGGAGCTACCACCTGGATTTGAACTTTTCATTTCCGCATTTAGTGGGTGGGACATCATATGTCCTCTTCTGGCAGAAAAAATGTAAATGTGGGGCCACTTCACAACATAAAGCTCTAGAGGAACAAGCAAGAGTTTCCCTCCAGACAAATGCCATACAACAACAAGTCGCAGCAGCCGGTGACAAGTGCCTAGTTTCCCTATATGGAGGAGACGAAACGACAGACATCCTCAACCATGTACGCCTCCTTACTTTGTGAAAACAAAAGCCAACGCCGAAGCAAATCTGGTCCGTTTGCCCCCAACCATAGAGACTGCGTCGTATCACCACTACCGTTCATACCACCAGGTGCAAAAGTGGTTGGGGGTAGAGAAAGAGGCCACCGATTGGGGTTGTACGACGATGACGAGCCTCTAGACAATCCTGACGATCTGCCAATAGTGGAGTACCTATCTATAGGAGACGAAGACGACGACCCACCAATAGTGTTAGACCTACCTATTGAAGAGAACAACAAAAGTGACGACAAAAGGCCATCAAAAACACGGCGACGAGTTTGACTATGTGTCTACTGAATGATTGATTAAGTTACTTACTTTTGTTTACTTATGTTTAATACTTATGTACTGAAATACATTTATTTGAAATCGTACATTAATTATGACATTATTGTAACCAGGACATCTACCGAAAATGGTTATGGACCAATTCTGGAAAAATGCGATATTATCCTGTATGGGTTTTTCAAGATTATGAAAGAATTACGAAGCCTATTGACCCCGCTCTTAGCCTAATTTGAAGCTAATTAAATTGCCTACAAATTATATTTTATAAGCTTTACCCGTAAAATCAATGGTTTTGACGCAATCTCAGTCCAAATAAAATGTAAAACTAAATTTTTTAATGAAGAAAAGAGAAATGAAACTTTCTATGTGTTTTAACACTTTTATTTGTAACCAGTCCAAAAATGTCGCTATTTTTAGTACGTAAAAAAGGTTACTCAACTTTTTGAGAATCGTAAACTTGCGTGTACATACGTCATGTTTTTCCAATTTATTGTCGATTGTGACTGGCGTATAAGTTTTTAATTTTGAGATGACAACTGGTTGATGGAGTAACTCATTTTGATCCTATTTTCGAAAATTCCCAATTATTCGTTATCTCAAACATCGAAATAGTATTTACATTCGAACGTGCCAACAACCCGCTTCTCTAACATCCCCATATATAATAATGATGAAGCGTCAAGTTTCAGCCTCCGTACATCAACTACAAGTTCACCACTTATACGTTTCGGGAGGGATGAATTTCTGCCGGATTTCTGAAGAGTCGTTTCCATGTCGAGTGGATATGAATTGGCACTAGAGAAATGTTAGATGTCGGATTGTTTATGCTGCCATTAATCATTTTTGTGGAGAAGTATTGTGTAACGTTTCAGCGAAACCTTCGAAGAGATATGATTCGCTTTTCTTTCTTATACTGAAATTCACTTGGAAAAAAATATGGGTCTAGAAGAAAACTACTATTTTGTTTACACATTATGCACAGTTTAATAAAAATAATCTTTAACATTTAACAGAATTGATGCCGTACTTTGGGAGATGGGTAGCCACAGATGATTTCACTTATGAATTCAACAGAACAAATGTGCTCCTGAAAAATAATTTCCGTTACCGTCAGAGATGGGGTAAATGGCACAAATATACGTTTTTCTTTTATCTTGATGATAATAGCCACAAAAATGTGATGAAAGCACATGCTATTCTCAATCTCCCCAAGAGAAGAATCGAGAAACATATTTCCCCATATTGAGGACATGACTGATTGACCTTAGCTATCATGCGTTGAACGTAAATGCCAAAGAGACAGTGAGAGTTTCAAGTAAGATTCTGATTTGAGTTGAAAGTGATATATTTTTGGAGAAAAAAAAATGTCATAAAGATTTTGGCTGTCTACTCATTCATTTTCATACGAAACATGTGAGAAAGTTTCAAAAGGAAAAATAGGGCAATTGATTTCAAAGAAAAAGCTGTATGAATATGTGTAGCTCATGCAATGAATTAAATTTGAGACACAAACTGGGAAAAAAACCTCTTGGAACATTTACTTTCATAGAAGCATTGAATTATAGAATACTTGAAAAAATTCCTACTGAGCTGAATTTTCTTGTTCACCTTCTTTATAGCTTTTTAATGAAGATGTGAAAAATCGTGTCAAAAGGTCACGAATATCTCGTGACCTACGGCTCGGAGGTCAATAAAGGTCGTTATAAAAATTATTCCTCATATGTTCATCTACAAAAAATGTATCTTGCATTTTTTTGTGAAGTCAACCATTTTCGGACTAGAGCGCTAAGAAAGCGAGCAGAATGCACTAACATAGGGTATTGTATACCATATACATATAAGGCGTCAACTCTATTGCTTTTTATCAATGTATTTGAGTTTCCTAAAACTTCTTACTTATACTCGGGCGTTCTGTGACCAATATACCTATATTATAGAGATTTCGAAGCCAATTAATTATCAATTAGTTTGTGATAATGCAACATACATAATTGATGGTGGATTTCTTATGCATCGTGTTGTATGGCAAAAAAATTATACATTCAATATTATCATTAACAAATATATCAATCTCACCGAAAAAAATTGTCTTGCTGCCGAAAAAATCAACTGATATTGGTTAATTTATCTGTGCTGATTCCAAAAATACAAACCTTTTTTTTGTATCAGCTCTAGTTTTCGAGATATAACATAATTATCAAATACTAAAATATTCTTACATTTCTGTATATTCCACCACTATAATTGCAATATGTTTATATTCAAACTCAACAAATTCTAAGCCCCGGCCTAAACAACCCTTACTAATCATAAACAGCAAGTCCCCTGCAATGAACCAGGACCACCCGACGGATCTAAGGAAAAAAACAGATAACCAGGCAAAACACAAAAAAAAAACATTGTAAAATTCAGTCTGAACTTGAGTTTCGTTGCAATAATTTGTTTGTGACAACTGAAATCAATGGAGTCTACAAGCAGGCGTTGTTGTGTGAATAACCCGAACGTTTTTTGCTACATATGTGGCGAGTTCATTGTAAATGAAAGTAGAAAACCAGTTTGTGATTTTATAAAAAGGTATATCAAGCCAATTTTGGTGTTCTTTTAGGAGATAAGATAAATCTTGGGCTCCACATGTGGTGTGCAAAACTTGTCTTGAAAACTTGCGACAGTGAAAGAGAGGACAATGACAATGTTTGAAGTTTGGTAATCCAATGATATGAAGGGAACCAAAAAATTATTTTGACGAATGCTTTTTTTGTCTTGTGAATATAAAGGGCAATAATCGTTACAATCGACATACGTGGATATATCCTAACCTGGATTCAGCAATAAGACCAATTCCACATCAGCTTGAGCGCAGATACCCATTCCAATATTTAGCAGCCTACCTACGTTACCAGAGGATAATGTCGAAACGGTATCTGACGAAGTACAGACTAATGGAGTTGAGGAAGTCGACACTGATTCTGAAGGGGATTCAACACGTCCTGAGTACTTTACTCGGGAAGAGATAAGCGATCTTATTAGAGATTCGAATCTTCCAATGGATTCTTTCGAGTTGCTTGCCTCCAAACTGGAGGGAAAGAAACTTCTTTATCCAGACACCAAAATCACATACTACCGTGAAATAGAAAAAGTTCTTTTGCCATTTTTTTTCAGCAAGATGAAATGGTTTTTTGTAACAATATAAAAGGACTGTCTGAAAAAATGGGTGTATCAGAATATACACCAGATCACAGGCGTCTTTTTATCGACAGTTCCAAATGAAGTTTAAAGTGTGGCCTTCTTTATAATGGCAACAAATATGGAAGTATACCAATTAGGCATTCTACAAAACTGAAAGAAGAATATAAAACAATATCGCTGGTGTTAAAAAACATCAAGTATGATCAATATCAGTGGGCGATCTGTGTTGATTTTAGGATGGTGAACTTTGTCGTGGGATAACAAGGTGGTTATACAAAATATCCTTGTTTACTGTGTCTTGGGAATAACAGGGCTAAGGACCAACACTGGAGTAGAAGAAAATGGCGTTCTAGAGATGCTTTTCGTTCAAGAAGAAGCTAACGTAGTTAACGAAGCATTGGTCGACCGAGAGAAAATAATATTACCTCCGTTACATATTGAACTAGGGCTGATGAAACCATTTGTAAAAGCCCTAGACCAGAATTGTCCTTGTTTTCAATACTTGTCCAGCAAATTACCTGCAAAGAAAAATTGAAAGCCGGAATATTCAATGGGTCCCAACTACGCAAGTTATAAAAGATTTGCATTTAACAGAATCGATGACTGAAATTGAGTGTAATGCATGGTGCTCATTTGTGAAAGTTGTGGAAGATTTTTTTGGAAACAAAAAATAGAAAAATTACCGGGATTTAGTGGGAGAAATGCTCAACAATTTTAACAAACATGGTTGTCATATGAGTATTAAAATCCATTACCTCCATAGCCACTTGAACCGTTTCCCAAAAAATTTTGGTGACCTCAGAAAGGAACAAGGGAAACGATTCCACCAATATATCAAAACGATGGAAGAAGGTATCAGAGGAGATGGGACACTCATATGATGGCAGATTACTGCTGGTGTCTTCAAAGGGACCGTCCTTTTAAACTGAAGCCTTTGCAAGAAAATCATATAAAAAGAAGTTTTTAGGTGACGCCAAATAACAGATTTGTGCTGCGATGCTGGTTAAGTTACATGAAAAGTTAAGTTTTTTTAGCAGATTTGTGTGA
>WOGJ01262516.1:0-10514 GCA_015342185.1 Leptinotarsa juncta
AAGATATGCAACCTCCTGCTGCCAGTGAAGATGTGCCTGCGTAGCCGATGTTTTGGAATCCAAATGGAATGACGAGACAAGTGTGCTGTCGTCATCAAAGCAATATATTGGGTTCTTGGTTTTTCCCAATAAGTCGTTGATATTCAATAAAAAGCGGGTTGGAGACAATATGAATCTCTGGAGAACATCAGTGTTGATGGTGAAAGTATTCGAGAGATATCCATCGACAGTCACTTGCAGGGAACGTCCTTTCAGGAAGTTGAAGAGTCATACACAAAAATGATCCGACAAGCCATAACATCGAAGTTTGGCCAGCAAACCCTCATACCAGATACCGTCAAAGGCCTTAGAAATATCATGCGCAAAAGCTCTTGATTCTCCATATTTCTTGATTGCGTTAATCCAAATATGGGTGACATACGATAGAAGGTCGCCTGTTGATCTTTGTTTCCGAAAGCCATATTGATGACCGCTCAAGATGTTGAAGCCTTTCAAATATTTGAAGATATGGTGGATATGGTATGAAGAGAAGACAGATAACAAAATCGGGGATAACGGAGCATATTCTAAATTCAACTGATGATCATCCAATAAAATCTAGTGAAACAAAATTGTTATGAGGGATATAGCTGAAAGCAATGGGTGTCCTATAAATATAGTAGATAAGTTAACTAGGGAACTTAAATTCAGGGAGAATCTACCTCAACCAACTATTCAAAAATACATTGATTCGAAGTTCATTATTCTGCCATATGGATCAAGATACACTAATGGTTTAGATCGTATTCTTAAAAAATTGAACATGGAAGAGCCTTCAAAACTTTTTGCTGACTTCATCGAAGGTTTGGTAACCCTAAAGACGAAATGTTGAGATGTTGGAAAATGAAAAGTGTGGCATGAGAACTATGAAAAGTTACAAAGGTCCCATTCCAAATAGCCCATAGTGTTAAAATTACGAGAAAATGTCCAGCAAACTTCTACCTGAAATCATTGATGTGCATCGAAAAGTGTAACAAAAAGTGTATCGTGTAAGATACAGAGACATTTGAAGAGGAACACCTGAAGACGCCAACTTGGTTGGTGTTTGAGAACAGTGTACGTTTTAGATTTGAATTATTCGAGGAATTATTTTTTCTGTAATTTGTGAAAATGTGAAAATTTATAGAAAGCAAGATTTGATTGTGATAATATTTTGTCCCTCCAGTAGCCATATAATCTCACCTGCGATGAATCCCAACGCTGTAATAGATGGCAGTTTAGCTCCTGATATGTCGTCTGCTTGATTCAGGACCTCCATCAGAGCTCCAATACCTCCTGTATTTACTACAAGTTGTGTCAGTTCCAAAGAATGTTTGACAATATCTCTAACAAGACAAGCAGCATTTCTACGAACAGCTGGACAGGGATGAGCTAAATGAAGCAGGACACTGGGAAATATTTCGGCTTCTACAACTACTTCTGCTAAATCCATTGTATGTTTCGCACAAGAACCTAGAAATGCAGTTATAATGATAACGTTCTTTATTCCTAAGGAAAATACAATACTCATATAGAAGTAATATAACAAAAATATATATGTAAACACAAACATCACATGTACATATGAATACAATCAACATTCCTAACAAACAAGTGTTTGATTTGATACATAACATTTGAACCTCTGACGAACACTTTTCACACACCAGCACAAAAATATTATTACTTGACACTTATTTCGCCAACCAAGCAATATCAGAATGTGGCTAAAAAAGTTTTAATTATCTTCTGAAGATGTTAGTTGGATAACAAAACGAGCATCAAGAGACAGTATTTTTGTTCTGGTGTAAGAAGGTAAGCTCATGATGAATTTCCAAACGAATCATTTGATATCTCTCAAAAATGTATTATTCTCATAGTCATAAAGTATCATATAATTCCCTAAAAATATAGCGTTTACCAAAACACATGTAATAATTAAATCGGAATATTATAACCTTGAAAAAATAGGAAAAAAAAGAAAAGAAAAATGTCTTTTGTTCAATATATGTATATTCTTTCAGTTTATTTTTTAAGGAAGAAAGTACATTTAGTTTTAACAGTTGAATGATTGTAAATGACTTTTTTATTAGAGTAAAAGGATTATTTTTTCCAATTCAGTTTTAATTTTTGCAGATGAATGTGGGATCTAAATCAATTACACAATGTTTTGTTTTTTCTATGTTTTGTTGCGTGACTAATAGAATAATTTTTTTTTGGGAAAGAAAGTTTTTGGCTTTCTACTACTCCATCTTGATACAAAAAAAATGGAGTAGTAGAAAGCCAAAAAATTTCTTTCCCAAAAATTAATCACTCCTAAAAATATAACCCATTCAATTCACTTTTTTTTTCTAAATAACGATCCAAGGTCTACGAAACTTCTTGGTCCATTTAATTTCGAGATTGGTTCTGAAGAAGGTAATTTGGAAATACATTGTAATTGCTTCATTTTGTAAAGGCTTCATACTGCTACATTTCAGCAGTGTACCATATTGACATTAGAAATGTTCAAAAAATCTGTAAAAAAACTATTTTTTCGTTAACCAGCTGTCGCCCCTCTACGAACGACAAGTCTCAAAAGTCGAAACTCGTGCGCGAGCTAAGGACTAACGAGGTCTTACCTTTTAGCGTGTGATTCCTAACGATAGGAAATGAAAATCTATCGTCCGGCCTTGCGGCTCGAACCACCGGTTCACACGGCGGTCGATTGAATGAGTAGAGCAAACCACCCTCCTCAACGGACCCCACTGAAATATATTACTTTCAGATATTGGATACTATGAACGATATCATTTATTAATACGGCATTCCAGTCATTGAAGATTTTTTCCTGACAGTTGAGATCATGAGAGAGCTCGATCAATCCAAATAATCCATGAAAATTCGAATTTTTCTGAATGTATCACTGATCCATTCGAATAGGATTGAGAAAAAAAATATATTTATCAAAGTTTACCGATAATTTCTGAAGTTTCAACCATTATGAAATCAGTTTGAAATCATATTCCACATGTATTTTCAATTTATTGAAAGGGGTATATTTTTAGGAGAGATTAATTTTTGGGAAGGAAAGGTGTTGGCTTTCTACTTCTCTATCTTTAGAAATCAAAGTTAGAGTAAAAAATTAACTTTCAGTATATTATTCATAACGAAAAAGATACTGTGATAGCGAAACGTCCTGATATTTTTGAAAGGGTATGACATGGGTAGGTATAACTAAATATTGAAATCATACAACACACTTCAAAAGTTTTCATGTTAAAACATTTGTTCGAATATCTTTTAACTTTCAATTTGTTCTCAAATTTCCAAACAAAATAAAGGGTTGGGGACTATTTTCAAACCTCCGTCCAGCTGTCGTGTTCCATCCGAGTAATTCTGTTGATAAAACTTTTGACATCAAAACAGTACTGGATGTCCGGCGTTTTTGGTCTTTGGTTTTATCAATAGACGGTAATTTTAGAAATGCCAAGTTAGATCTAGTGTAGGTAACGTAAGTTTTTTCGTCTGTATCATATATTTCACAAATATATCACAAAAACTAGTATTAACCTTCCTCCTATATGTACGAAATAAATTAATATATGTCTTACTCAATGCACAAAGTATTTGTTTTTTCAGCCTCTCATCAGTATTGTTGAGATTCTTAACTAGGTAAGGAATAACGCCGGCGTCTACAATACTTTGTGCTAATTCTACGCTGTGTTTGGAGATATCGGATAATGCACTCGTAGCAATTTGCTTCAAAGATAGTTCGGGCTCTTGCAAGCAGAGGAGTAACATAGGAACTGCACCAGCGTCAACACATGTTTGAGCCATATTTTCAGAATGTCTTGCAATGTAACCTATTGCCCATGCTGCTGACTCTTTTACCTGAAATAATGAACTGATTCATCAATAATGACAGGAGAAAACTAGATTACGAAAGTATCTGCACCTTACGAACCATCGTAGCTTTTGAACCTCCAGAAGGACGTATCATGTTATCTCGTTATCTCGACAAATTACAGAAATTTCCGCTCATAAGTGAAGTCAAACGAAATCCAACTAAACGAGATTTGTTTTATGAAACGGTAGGAATATTTTTATGAAAATGCACAAGCACTGCATGAATATCCTCAAAGCACTCTGAGAGACATGCACATATATTAATTTTATTTGATAAAGGAATGGAAGGGAAGTTTACTCCCCATTCTTCAAACAAAGAAGTTCTTAAACAGTATAGTTCGAGGTCTATTGAAATGAACCTTGGAGTAACTGGTTTGTCACTTAGTTTGTCACTTAGTTGAGACATATATCGCTTTGGATCATCAAAAGGTCTGAGCCGGTAGAACACTTCCTGTCAAAATATATTTAGCAGAATAATCAGTCTCCAACCTTCTTATGACATTTCAGACTATACCTAGGTTGTTTGTGATTTTTGGGTGTCCAATAAGACGGATTTCTCATTCAAATATAATCTAGAAATCTAAGGATATTATTTGGATCAGAGCTCTGCATATGTGAGTCTACAAAACACGTACGCATTTTTGAGTACGATAATATAAAAACCAGCAGTTTTGCTGATGATGAGATTTTTCGTTATTTCAGTTTCTCCATCTTTATAGAAAATATGTAAAAACGTCCGGAGGAATGACACTAAAATCACGGTTTCTATTCATTTTATACAATGTGGGTCAAATTGGTCACTTTAAAAGGAAACTCTTGCTTTCAAACTAGATAAATGGCTGTGTCTAAGGGTCAAATTTTATGACAAACTTAATGGTGAAAACCACATATCGATATCTATCATCGTTTTCAAGTTTCAGCATGTTTTTCGAAAATGTACATTTTTTAAAAATAAGATATCAATAGTTATTGATGAGAAACTATCAAAAAGTAAAGAACTGCAGAGACACAGAATTAGATCGATCTGGTCAGTTGGACTTTTACCAAATCCACAATTTCACCTTTCGTACAAGCAAACTGTTGAATAGTAACAACATTTATAGAAAAAGCAAGTTGATTTTCGTAGACAAACACCATACATCATTTACACTTTAGTGACAATCAAACTGAAAGGGGTATAATAGAGATTAGTTTTGGGAAAAAAGCTTTTTGGTATTCTACTATTCCATCTTTACACAAAAAATATGGGAAACATGTCTGTAAAGAGTTTATTTTGAACTTCATTGCTTTCTTCCTTCCTTTGGAAGTTTTCTACAGTCTGGGTCAAATTTTATGACAAATTTAATGATGCGGTTTTATATCGATATCTGTCATTGTTTATGAGCTATAGCATATTTTTTGAAAACGTGCATTTTCGAAACGTTCTAACTTTACTCCTGTCAAAATTTTTTTGTTTCTAGGAAAACAATTCCAAAGGACTTTTTTACGTAGAATTCAAATGAACTCAAATGAGATACCAATAGTTAATGATGGAAAACTATTTTTTTCAATGAGACACCCTGTATATTCCCGCATATTTCAATTAATCTTAAAATTACCTTTACAAAAACGTAGCACACTTGATGTTTTGCTCATCTTTGAAATATTGAGCTTTCATGTTTTTCCATTTAGACTTTGAAATGCACACTTTGATAAAGTAGGTTTTGGACGACGCGGCGATGAAACAGAAAGAAATTGTTCATTAGTATCTATCAAATGTCGAGAAATCTTTTCACAGCAGTAATTAAAACAGTTTCAATAAAACTGATAATAAAGTATACTATATTTACTATTAATAAATGAAACTTCAACATTAATAATGATAATGATAAATAAAGGGCAGACAACGAAATACATTTTTCAGAGAAGGTATTAGAAATGTCTACCAGACTCTCCTACAAACAGGCGACACCTTTTCTGAACGTTTTTTGCCGATTTAATTGGTTCATATGAGAGAGACAAAATTTTGCATTACTGCCGCTTCCGATTTGTTTTAGAATTGGTCGGGAATTTAAAAATGAAATCTTTCAAGTTTCCCCAGAGGTAAAAATCCATAGCCGTTAGGTCCGGTGACCTGGCTGGCTAACGGTTGGGTGCTTGGTTAACTATCCAATTGCTACCAAAATTTGCAGCCAAAAAAATAGTGATGATTGCAGAGTTGTGAGGCGAAGCCCCGTCTTGTTCAAAATATATTTTTCTGAGCTTCATTAGTGGCAACCATCAACAAAATCCAATATATTGTTTTGCAGACAACCGCACACGTGTAATTCCATTTGGATTCCAGGACATCGGCACACCTTCACCAGCAGCCGGAGGTTGCATATCTTAATGATGATCTAGAAGTGATTTCGAATTGCGGGGAAAGTATACAGGTTCAATTCAATGCCACAAAAACTCAGGAATCGGTTTTCTCCAAAAAGATAAATGTCTCCGAACCGGATATAATAATGTCAGGTCAGACAATTCCACTTTCTGCTTTGATAAGTTTGTTGGGGGTTAAAATGGACACCAATATGTTTTGGCGCAATCATGTCGCTGGAATTGCAAAAGCCGCTTCTCAAAAGCTTGGGACACTGTTGGATAGTAAGTTGGAAGACCGATCAAATGAAGTGCCAGGAGACTTTTGTTTCTAGTCCTGTTAAAAATTTAAGAGACTTTCAGGTCCGAAGAAAAAATTCTTCGTATTTTGAACGAGTATTCGGAATTAGAAGATTTTTCCTCTTGTTTCAATTATTTTTCACGGCGTTGTTTTCAAAAGCATAAAATATATGGTTCATGATTATTCTAAAGGAGCACTGTAATTTTCTTTCGAAAAAGTTTACTCTAGAGCGGAAAACTCAATTTTCTTTTTCCGCTTTCTATACCACCGAGAATATAGGGCATTTTATCAAAATGACTATTTGTTTGACGTTTGACGTTTTTAATATGACGCGGCGTCTGGTTAGGAAGGACCCCAGTCGTAATTAGTATCTTATTTTATAAAAACCTTACTAGACTAGACAAAATTATCACCTCTCCCGAGTTGTTTACCAAGATTTTCATAGTTGAAAGTGATATTCTGAGCTGTTATTCAGTACTGAAACATTTTACGTGTGTTTATACTTATACTTACGTGTTTATTATACAATTTTTTTTCTATAAGAAGTTTCAAAAGTTTTAAAATTTACATTTTCCATTTTTCGTGATTTATATCAAACAATAGACGTATCGTATGACAAATGGATATTATCTTCTTTTCGAATTAGTGGATAGTTGAATAAACTGCAATGAACTTGACGTACCTTGCTAAAAAATTACATATTTCTCTCGGGGAATTAAAAAAACTTCATCGATCATTTACTCATACATGCTGGATTACTTTTGGTAGACAAAAACTTGACGGAACCTTTCCAACTAATATCGAATTTCTATGGCCAAAACACTCAGTGGATACAGGAGGACTAATGCCTATTTTTACTTCTTTGAGGATTTATCAATTATCAATTTATTACTGCCAATAATTCTGTATAAATTCTATATACCTAATATTTTTCTATTTTTGATTATACATTTTGTCATTCCAATTTCGTTTTCGATTTGCCCAGAGTGTCATACTCGATGCCTTCAAATTCAATAAAATCATCTGCGAGATATAGTCACTGAATTTTCGAACAAATTCAGTATTAAAAGATTTCAGGAGATTCACTATACTTACACTGCTTTCAAAATCCTCCAAACAACTCATCAAAGCTTGCATGCCATTAGCGTTCAAAACATGTTGAGCACAGGCTTCATTATGCTTGCAAATAGACCTTAGGACAAACAAAACAGATTTCTTCTGGTACTTCTGCAATTACGAATTTGGTAGTAAAGCAATTCTGAAACATGATTTTCCGAAACTTACGTTTCCAGTGTATATAGTATTGATCAAAATCGGCAAAAAGTTTCGTTCGTTAATTCTGTATGCCATATCTGCTTCATGATGAACCAGTCTTCCAAGGCTTATAGCTGCGCACTGCTGTATTTGCGTACAAGGATCAGTGAGAAGTGGTTTGAGAAGATCTGAAACTTGATATAACGGGAAAAACGATTGAAATACATTGGGAAGCTCACATACCTAATATACCAGCTCTGATCAACTGCTCATTATTTTGCTGTCCAAGTGCTAATTCAGATAATGATTGAACGAATGCCAATCTGGCTCTCTGGTACTGATCGAATACTTGCACAATGTTGCGATTTCTCATGACGATTTTTCATCGAACGTCATTCAAATATGTCACGTTGACATGGAAGAAATTTTGAAACTTGTTTGAAACCAACTATAGCGTTTTTATATTATTTCGTGAAGAGAGGTTTCTATTGATCTGTGAAGACCAACTATACAGAAAATCATGTAGAAAGTGTAGGTACTCTGCTTTTGAATGTTAGGAGGAATATTATATTATGAGGTGAGGCCAGAACAGAAAATCATCATTCAACCTTAAAAAAAAAAAAAAATATATATATATATATATATATATATATATATAACCCCTTCAGTTCAAACCTTAATTCATATTGTCAGGTGGGTGCATAATTTTACCAACACTGAAAAGACAGTATGTACAATAAGGTATGCAAAAATTTCTGAAAATTGTTCAGGTACTCAGATGAAATTTAGATATGATATACAGAATGAAAGTGAACAGCTGAACCATTGAGAAATAATGGTTAATGGTAATAAATTAACATCATTATTAACATTGACATAAGAGAAGCCAGACACAACATGAAAAGATGTTACTGAGAAAAGTTGTGATTTATACAAAATATTTGGAAGATTAAGCTACTTTTGAGGTTAAACAAAATTAACTCACAAATTTATCGCAGGTAATCATTTGATGTATTTTGAATAACCATATGGTATCTAGAGAAATGATATCAGGTTCTGTGAATTTTATTTGTGGGTAAATACTTTATTTTATATTTTCATTACATTACACCTCTTCAACTATGAAAATTACCTCGGAGGCAGTTTTTTGCAAACGCGACACTCGAAGGTAATCTGAATAACTATATGGTATGTAGAGAAATGATTTTTCTTGTATCAAGATGGATTAGTAGAGAACCAAATATTTTCGTTCCCAAAAATTAATCACACCTAAAAAATAATCCTTTCAATTAAAACAAGATATTTTGGCTAGGATTTAATCAAATAGGCGAATGAATGGCATCACGATGTCATCGATGACAATAGTTCAAACCCATTCCGTGACATAAAATCGTAATTTTATGTATGAATTGTGTTTTTAAAATATTATCCAGATGGTACTGAAGAGCCCTAAGGCAAGTGCCTTACGGCGAAACATTGGATGTCTACCAGAGAGGATGACAGTGTTGCATGTAAGTGAAATTTTATTTCTTTCATTTACTTTATTGTGAATAATATCTGACTCGATTCCATTAAGAATATTTGGAATACAAACGGAATTGGGAAGTGTTTTTCATATAATTCAGCGTTCATATTAGATTATTTGTTTCGAAAATATTTTTCTTTCGTGTGATTCAAAGTTTATATGAAAGTACCTGTTTTGAGATAGCTTTTTCTTCCAGTTTGTTTCTGAAAGTTAGTTATTTGCATGATTTACACATCTTTGTTTAGACTTCATTTTTGAAATTAGTTACTTCCTTTGGAAGATTCCCACATTGTTTTTGTATCAAGATGGAGTAGTAGAAAGCCAAAAAGATCACCATTCATTATCTGCGTTTATCAACCACGTAGCGATACACAATATAGGGCACTATTCTCTTCATTTGTAAACACATTGAATTTCTGCAAATCAATCATTCCAGTGCCGAAATTTCTATATTCGGTGACTTCAATGTCCACAATATCGAATGGCTCAAATTTTCAAATATCAACGACGAATAAGGTCGCGGAGCTGAGGCTTTTGTAGCGGACTTACTCAGATTATAAATGAGCCAACCAGGATTCCTGACCGTGATGGAGAATATGCTAGTCTTCTGGATCTAAACCTAACAACCAATCCAGAAATTCACACAGTCACCGTAAAGTCTCCATTGGGATTTCCCCTAGCTAGATGTTTGTTTCAGCTCTAAAGATCCATCAACTTGTGTGAAATGGGGATAAACCCAACGGGTCTAGATCCTTTTGATCGGCAGCTAAAGCTGTTAATCATAACTTTACAAAATTCACAATTCCAGGACTAACACAACCGGATGGTTCAATTGCAAAAACAGCCATAGAAAAAGTAAATCTACTAGCTAAACAGTTTGAGTCCTACTCCACAGTCGATTTTCTGGGAAAGGCACCACCCACTATTCCCACACTAGAATCCACAATGCCGGAAATTACTCTTCGACAGTGTCTAGTCAGGCGAATTTTGAAACAGCTCAATAGCTGAATGATGAAGCACCTGTCATCGTACCTAAAAAGTGCCCAAATAAACTCGCACCAGTATTGTGCAGACTTTTCAACTTGTCGTATAAGAAATGTATTTTTCCGTCTTGTTGGAAGATTGCTCGCGTTCAGCCTATTCCCAAAAAGACCAAGAAAAATCTTCCAACTAACTATAGACCAGCCGCTT
>WOGJ01262662.1:0-10298 GCA_015342185.1 Leptinotarsa juncta
CAATGTTTATATGAAAGTAGCTGTTTCAGGAGGACTTTCTATCAGTTTGTGTCTGAAAGTTACTTCTTTGTATGATCTACACATCCATATATAGATTTACTTCCTTCTTTTCTTTGGAAGATTCCCTCATCCTTTTTTTTTGTATCAAATGGAGTAGTAGAAAGCCAAAAACTTTATATCCCAAAAATTAATCACTCCTAAAAAATATAACCCCTTCAATTTATCTAATAATGTATGATCATTCATTTGATCACTCAAATTTTATTCGTTGGACAAATTTCCATTATTTCTTCATATAATTACATTATCCACACATAATTCGAAAGGAACAATAATTTCTTATAGAAATAACGTTGGACATACGACTTCCATCAAGTACCGGGTGGGTTGGTCACAGTGTGTGACAAAATTGAGAGAAGAAGAATATTGAGAAACTCATATATATAAACCATCTGAGATATTAGATTGAGTCAGTGCGTTCTTGGATTTCGCATTGTTAGTAGTGATATAATTGGTAATTGAGATATACCAATCTGGAATTTTTTGTTTAACTTGCAAGAGTCAGTGATAGCCACCTATAAATCAAAATGATGAATTCAAGTCGGGATCGAAAACCAAACCATCATTCTGCCTCTCGCAGTCATCCTTATGCTAAGGTAGATTTGCAGGAGAAGAAAAAGTACATGGAAAATTCCGTTTTTCCTCAATGTAATTTAACAGAGAAATATGAAAAAGTTGCCAAAATTGGACAAGGAACTTATGGGTAAATATTTTATCTTCATGTAAAAATGAACTAGGTACCTAATATTCACTTTTCTTACAGCGAAGTTTTCAAGGCAAGAGAAAAGAGTAACCCCAAAAAAATTGTGGCCATGAAGAAGGTTTTAATGGATAATGAAAAACAGGGAGTAAGTGACTGAATGACCTTATATTTTTAACCAATTCTCACCTCTATGCTTGTTTTCAGTTTCCAATTACAGCTCTTAGAGAAATTCGGATACTGCAATTATTGAAACACCAAAATGTAGTGAACTTGATCGAAACCTGCAGAACAAAGCCTTCCCAATACAACAAATATCATTCAACGTTTTATCTGGTTTTCGATTTTTGTGAGCATGATCTAGCAGGCTTGTTATCCAATGTTAATGTTAAATTCAGTTTGGGTGAGATCAAGAAAGTTATGCAGCAACTTCTAAATGGACTTTACTTCATTCATAATAACAACATTTTGCATAGAGATATAAAATCTTCAAATATATTAATAACTAAGAACGGAGTTTTGAAACTTGCTGACTTTGGGCTAGCAAGAGCATTCAGTACTAGAAAAAAAGAAGTACCAGATAGGTAAGAAAAAGGTTTCATATTTACTCTTAATAATTTTTATGAAGTTGTGGCCTAATAAAAAGTGGCCTAAAAAATGAATATTATCATTATTCCAAATAATACATCAATTTCTACATATATAAATCACTCCATGACACACATTTCAGGTTCACAAATCCAGTTGTTACTTTATGGTATCGATCGCCAGAACTTCTTCTTGGAGAACGAAATTATGGTCCACCAATTGATTTGTGGGGTGCGGGTTGTATCATGGCTGAAATGTGGGTACGTATCCCAATAATGCAAGGAAATAGCGAGCAGCATCAGCTTGCTGTGATATCCCAGCTTTGTGGTTCAATTACTCCACAAGTATGGCCTGGAGTGGAAAATCTGGAGCTGTTCAAGATAATGAAGTTGCCTCAGAAACAAAAGAGGAAAGTGAGTGTATTTGAATTTTTTTATCACATCCTATCTGTTTTGAATATTTCATTTATATTTCAAAGTAGTGTTAGTACAGTCTTTTGTAATTTAATAGATATTTTATAAATATGTGAATATTACATTAGCGAGAGCTGATGACTAATTTCGAGAAGATATTTTAGTTAATCCCAATTTAATTCCAATAGAATCTGTTCAAATTTAGGTTTCTATTGAATAATTGCATTTATTTATTGTTTTCTTTTTCCAACTCTCTGATGTTATTCTTGTTTTTCGTTACAAATCATTTATTTTAAAACAAAATGTGAATTAAGGGACTAGGTTCAGTCATTCGAAAACACATTTCGAAGTAGGAAATTCGCGCTTACTTGTAATTGAATATTATTGAAACACACAATACTCACCTAACAGCCAAGATCGCATGATCTAGCAAATTTTCCAAATAAATCCGGTATATTTTCATGATTCGATCAGACCTCTACTTCACAAGATTCACACATCAAACCAGGCTACGATGGTTAGATTAGATTGTCGGCTAGTCCATGGCCTGATTCACTGCGAACTTTTCAGATATATTCTGATGCTTCTTGGTTGTAAGAGCTCATTGTATAACTTCATATTCTCTGGTTTCTCTTCCTCGCATCTTGCGTGTCTCAGCCTTGCTATCGCTTCGCATTCACAGAGTACATGCAGTGCGGTTTCCTTCTCCTTTTGACAAAACCTGCATTGGATTTTCACTGTCAGACCCATATTGCTCATATGTTTCTTGAGTCCGCTATGCTCCGTTAGAAGACCCACCTTAGACCAACCTTACAGTTATGGTTTAGCAGGTCTTTTGTGAATCTGGGAGATGGATTCTTTATGAACTTTCTCGCCTGCCTCATTCCTGGGAGCTTATTCCACCAGTCTATCGATTTGGCTTGCATCCATGAACTTATTGATGTCTTTATACATGCTTTTGCTACCCCACTGAAGGATTCTGGGCCGGTCATAGCTTTGGATGGGCCTTCACGGGCTATAACATCAGCCTCGTCATTGCCCTTGTTACCCCCATGTGCGGGTATCCAAGCAGTCTTGAGAAGTCTTGAAAGGAGCTGAGCGTCTTAATTGCCCCATGGCTGTCAAAAAAATGGCAATGGTTTTCTTTGTTACCTTCTGCCTATTTATTTCCCCTATACAGTGTTCGATGGCCGCTACTTTTTCGACTTTGCTCTGCATCTGTATATACCGGCTCCCATTCCTTCTTAGGTATGTTTTGCCAGTCCTCTCAACTTGGTATGATGATTCTGAAATCTTTTTGAACATTGTATTGCGGAACTGTGTAATACACGGGCATTTCTAGTATTGGATTTGCCTTCAGTTTCAAGTATTCTACACCGTATGACTGGCTGATTGGAGTTCGCCCATACATTAGCCTGTGTACCACCAGTTGAGTTTCTCTTTGTATGTAGATGTGAAATGGTGGTGGGATTTCGAGTTGGTCCTCAAATGCTGGAGTTGGGGTCGTTTTCAAGGCTCCCACTCCAGCCTTTGTATGCCGCCTAATAGCCTAGCCGTACCCGATTGCCATGTTCTTGCCCACCAAATCACTACACCGTATGTTATCATAATTCTCACTACCCTTGTATATAACCAGAGTGTCATTTTTGTATCCAGCCCCCAGTTTTTCTCCACATTATTCTGCAGATTACCAGGGCCACCCTGGCCTTGCTGTTTATGGATGTGGAGGTCCCACGTGAGCCTGTGATCGAAATTCACACATATGTATTTGACTTCCGTGGCGAAAGGGATCTCCACTTCATTGAGTATTGGTGGTTTTGGTCCTGTTATCCTTATTTTGTGAATGCGACGACAGTGTTTTTTCTGCATTCACTGAGAGGTTCTCATGCTCGCACCATCTCCTAACGATGTTCAAGGCTCTTTGCATGGTTATTTATTCAAAAAGTTGATGTTGTTTCGACTTCTGAGGGTTATCGTTCGTAGGGGTGCGACAGCTAATTAACGGAAAAACAGATTTTTTTCAAACAGATGTCCAACGAAACTGCTTTCAAGGAAAATAACATTGATAATGAATGCAGAAGACTGTACAGTGTCATGAATTTATGCCAAAACTTGGTTGTGTAACATTCATTATTCTACAAGACAGGTTTAATTTTTTTGTTAATCCCATATACAACCTGTTGAAGATTTTTACCATATTGATGAAATATACTTTTCCAGTTGGAATCATTACAAGATGTAACTTTTTCAAATTTATTTATTCAGGTGACAGAACAGCTCACTCCATACGTGAAGGACCCGCATGCCTGTGATCTACTTGATAGGCTCTTAGTACTCGATCCTTCCAAACGTTATGACGCGGACACGGCCCTCAATCACGATTTCTTCTGGACTGATCCCATGCCCTGCGATCTAGATAAAATGCTGGCCAACCACACGCAGAGTATGTTTGAATATTTAGCCCCTCCAAGTCGTGCAATGCTAATGAAGCAGCATTCGATACCTGAGCCATCTACTGTTCAAGACAGTGAATATCAGGATAGAGGTTTCTAGTGGAAAGTTGGTGTTATGTTATGTGACGTTGTATGATTGTAATGGGAAAGACTGGACTGTTAGTTGCATTGTTTGGAGGTTAGCTACTTAGCTGTATTCCATTATCGAAAATCCCACTGAGTGAATGTGAAAATGAAACCAGTATGAGCAAAGAAGCAGTGCAAGTTTTTTCTTGAAATTGATTGGGCAAAAATTTGAGACTCATGATATGGCTGTGAAGTACCTTTTTATTGGGGTAAACGGTTATAGTTTACTGTATATCTAATTTGTATTCACTGAGGTCAATGTTATAGATATTTTTATAAATTTTGATATTCAGTTGTTGACTTTTTATGATCATTCCGGTATCTAACACATCTCATTAAAGTTTGTAGTGATTGTATTGCATATCTTACCTCAAACGTAGAAGATGTATTGTATTGAACAAAATTTCATGAAAATGAAGAGATAAATAGATAAATACTATTTGATCATTTCCATATTGATTTCAATTCAAGAGCCACCGGTAGACAGCTGTTTAAGCCTATTGGGCATCGTCAGTACCGGGCAGGCGATCCTCGATTGAAGACAAAATGTGAAAAATCAAGGAAAGTACTTGATAGAAATAGCCGCGTAAACGCAAGCGAAACTTAAGTGGAACCACCTTGGCAAGCTGACTTGGGTGTCACACCAATAGAAGGTTTCACTTATGTTTCGCTTGCACTTTTCTTGGTTTTTCACATTTTGTCTTCAATCGAGGACCGCCTGCCCGGTACTGACGAAGCCCAATAGGCTGAAACAGCTGTCTACCGGTGGTTCTTAAATTGAAATCAATATGGGAATGATAAATGATTTATCTCGTTTGGTCGCATCGACCAAAGTATGCTACACTTGGTTGTCGAAACCGAAAAGATAGCACAAACGAACGGAGTCAACAACAGGAACCGGTAGCTGTAGCTGCCTCTGTGGTAATGTTAGGATATCCTAGGAATTCTAGGTCTCGTAACTAGAATCAGGAATATGCGGTAGTCTCCTGTTTTTGACTCCGTTCATTTGTGCTATCTTCCCGTTTTCGACAACCAAGTGTTGTCCATATTTGCATTTGGCTACGCAGCGCCAATAACGCTAATAGCCAGAAACACGTTTTCCCGGTTTTCAATCAATTTTCCTGAATGCTGTTCCAACTCATCTTTCCCTTTTGAATTTAATCGTAGGCAATCTATAACACTTCTCTTTTACATTGTTCGGAGAGAAAGAAGAGTGGTTTTTCGGGGATTCGGTTAGGAAAGTTTAGCTCCGTGCATTTGTATTTATTTCTTTTGGTAACTAAGAGTTGCCCATCCTCATACTTGGCTGCACCATACTGACGATGGGCCAAAAGCCCGAAACACGTGTTTATGATTAACTTCTGTATCTATATGAAGATACTCAATAATTTTCATATTTGTATTTTTTCCTGGACAAGTAGCTATAGCTGCCTCCGTGGTGATTTTGATAGTTGTCTTGTAAACATAAGATCTATCAACTGTAACCACAAATGTGCGGCTGATTCCTGCTGGTGGCTCCGTGCATTTTTATTTCTTTTTTTTTTGGTAACCAAGCGTTGCCCATCCTCACACTGCATCATACTTATGATATGCCAAAATCCCGAAACACGTGTCTATGGTTTGCCACTAAAATATACTACAAATACACTTCATTCCTGAAAAAATTTCAGTTCTGAAAAATCTGAATTTGTCTCAATTCTCAAGGAAACACCTCAGTATCTTCCGTAATTATTGAAGTAGATTTTTGTTCGGTTTTGACATCAAAATACGAACCTGTCCTAGAAAATCAGAATTTTTACATATAAAACAATTGTTTTAGAGAAACTTGACTTTTGTTTTCACATAAATAATTTATATTTTATTTTGGGTAGGGAAAGTTATTCCTTCTCGCAAAGTCAAAATGTTTTTGTGACGAAAAATCGTATGTAGTTCAAAACTCTTTCGTAGTTGAACTTTCAAAATCAAGTTTTCAATTGAAAATCAAAACAACCAGTTTCAATCGATTTAATTGTTATCAATTTTATAATTTTGTGGCTGCTATCAAACTTCTCTCCAAGCGAACACACTTTTCTATGCGCCTATTATTTCTTCCAGCTCTTCTCAGTTCTCTAGGTGTGATTTCTCTACACGCTCGTATAATTCTTGCACGGAGATCTTCTCTATTTGTTGGCGTAGTCATGTTCCTATTCAAGGAAACCCTTATTATATCACTACTGTGAACTGGTGAATCATCTAACTGAAAAATCATGTTGTGTCTCACATCTAAAAATATCTCCCATCGGAAAATACATTTTCGAGAAAACTAACGAATGGTTGTCCGTCTAGATTTTGATAAACAAAAACTGGCTCGATAATATTTTCGTTCAGAATACCACACTCAATAATTTTCTTAAATATTTGGTCTGTAAAATTCACTACCCAATTTAGATTTTGTTTAGCCCAAAATCTTATGTTCTGGAAAGACACAAACCATTCGTGGTAAAAGTAGTCTCATCACTGTATAAGATTGATACACTCCAAAAATGCCTGTCATTGAGATAATTTTCCTGCATCCATACGGCGGATTCAATCTCCTTCGTGCAGAGTATGTAGAAATTTGCATTTTATGTCATTTCAAACATCTCCATATTTTAATGCGGCTCATATTGAGTCGAAGCGATAAGTTTCTCAAACTAATTCTAGGACCAGCTTGATAAGCCGCCTTTTTCTGTTCTTTGTTACTTGGCCGGTACAAAATAAAGATTATATATGGACAGTTCTAGGGTTTACAGCTACCTCTAGCGGGTGTCTCTTTTAAATTCAGCGGCCGCTTCACGGTAAGACCCCACACCTTCGCCAAAAATTGGAATAATTTCATTTTTTCTTGAAGTGACAGGCATGGCAAAATTTACCAACTTTCGAAGAAATAAAAGCCGAGGGATTAGTGTTACTACTATAATATATTTATTTTCTTACTTAGCTATCCAAATATTGGCTGAATGCTTATGCCCGTTAGGGTATGAACAAACAAAAATAAATTTTGGTGATTATAAAAATAATAATGGGAATTATTCTACTTTGGACCAAGGTTCTTGGTCTTCCACCATATCCATCATGTATAGGAATATTCAATACAGATGAAAGGAAACAGCACTTAAATAATGTTGTGTTCATTGTTTTCTACTATTATTGTTTCTATCTTCACGGCCCGAAATTTCCCAACTTTTTCAAGTCGAAAAAACAGCAAAAAGTTGGGAATTTTGTAAAATTGTCACTTCAAAATTTGTGGACTCTTCAGGACTATTCTTTTACTTGGTAGAAATTGAACTTTTTTGAAGATTTCAACCAATTCAGAATTCTCTTCAAGTTATGCATGTTGGGAAATGCCAACTTTCTCCTGGTTCATTCCCTTTTTTTATTACCTCTCCTTTTCTTTTCTCTCATTTTAATTTTTTTAATTTTTATTAATTTTTTTAATTTTATTTTTTTTTATCTTCATGGCCCAAAATTTACCAACTTTTTCCCAAGTCGAAACAGCAGGAGGGGAAGGCTCCCCCCATGGCGACGGCCCTGGTGATAGGCGTGCCATGTTGAACTTTGTTAATCAAAATAAACTGATATCCGTTGAAATAGCACATTCAGGATATATGTCACTGGTCTAGAACACTGGATATATGTCACTGGTTCTAGTTCCTTCGGAACTAGAACTCTTAGAAACAGAACTCTCAGAGGTTCATTCTCGAGCATGATGTACGTATGATAAGGAATCTTCTTTTCAAGGATGTTGATAATTTTTCTGTAATTGTCCAAGCTGGTGGGTCAAAGCTGTTCTACGACAGGTACTTCCATGACTTCAACAGGGATGTCAGGCTACCTGAAAGGTAGCTGGACAATTGATTTCTCTCGTTACCTGAAAGATAGTTGGGAAAATATCTCGTTCAGTTACCTGAGAGGTAACAGGATTATTGAACTCAATAGTCTGAGCAGGTATTTGATTCCTTTGGAAAATTTCGGGCTTTGTTATGCAAATTGTGGATTTTTCCGCGTCTTCTTGGCTCTCTTCGACGGAAGAGAATTGAAAGGGTCGTTCTTTTTTCTCATCGGAAATGTCTGGTTTGCTGTCCGAGTCTGGTAGTTCAGTGCGTTTGGGATAGAAGATTGAATGAAGTTATTTTTAGGAAAAGGATTATAATGAACGGAAGAAGGTTTTTCTAAATTTCATAGAACTTTTGGCTTCCGAATCCCTATTTGATAATATGTATTTTCAGTAAAAAATTATGTTATTTGTTCCTAAAATTTTATGGTTCATGAAACAAAGACCGCCTTCATACTAGTTCTGGAGTTTATATCAACGTATTGACACTATCACTTTACACCAGTGAACATCCGGGGACCGAGCATGTGAAGATATCCCTATATGCCGATGACACGGCTCTCCTCTCATCTTCCATGGGTCGAGAGCTCGGTGTCGTCTACATGCAACGTGCATTGGACGACCTCGAGCGCTCGTCCCTCGATTGGAAAATCTGAGTGAAACCGAACAAGACTCAGGCGATAACCATGGGAAAATTGCTATCTTCTCCGGCCAGAAAAGTGAGATTCTCTGGGAGGGAGATTGACTGGCAAGCGCGGGTAAAGTACCTCGGCTTTCTAATAGACCATAGGCTCACTTGGAACCCGCATATTACGTGCGTTAAGTCTAAGATCGAGGGTTGGATAGCTGGTATGTACGCTCTGATCAACAGAAAATCCAAACTGAATTTGAAGAACAAAATCACCATCTACAATACGGTGTTCAAGCCAGTCATCATGTATGCGGCTACGTACAATATCTCCACTCTGGAGAGATTACAAAATAAGTTAATGAGGATGATTGTGAAGCTCCTTGGTTAGTGTGGAATGAAGCCATCTGCAGAGACTTGAAGCTGCCTTCCATTCGGCAGTCCATTCAGTCGAGGAATCGGCCAGTTTTTTATGGTGCGGTTACTTAGGGAAGCTATGGATTATGCAGTAGAAGACCCCCTTCCGATAAAGAAGCCCTCGACACTCTGTCGAATAAGGCTCTCATGTCCCCAGGTAAAGGATGAACAGATCTTTCATGCATCCCACCCCAGCCACCCGCTCCTGAACTAAATTCACGGTGAGGTCCGCTCCAGAACTAAATTCACAGCGAGGTAAGTTGGAGTCGTAAATTCGACATCCATCTCCTCTGTAGACTCGCTCCTGAACTCAATTTAGGAGTGAAGGTAGAAAAATTCGCACCCAGCTCAAAATCAGTAGGATTGTTCAAAATACTGTCATAAATGGAATCTAAAAAATTCTCATCAATCCGATACCTGAAAAAAATGTATTCCGGAGAAAGAAAAACCGGTCAGTTTCATCATGAAACTTGTTTTACAAAAATGTAGATCAGATAAGTATCTATGAAAAATGTTTCAATATATTTTTCCAGAGAGTCACGGTTTCTGAAATATAACGACTCAAAAATTTGGGAGAGTTTTAGTCGTCATGTTAAGTACACTATTGCATTACCTTTGAGGTAGTATACTGGTTATGTTTCTCTTGAATGCTTTTGTTGAACATCTTTATGGACCGCAACAAGTATGTAAATATTTGAATGAGAAGCGTTGAATGTGTAATGCGACGTCTACGGTAGGTCTATTTTCTCGGCATTCATCTTGTCTCACAAAGTATATGTCAGCCAAAAGTTATTCGCTAACTCTGCTTGATCAGACATAATCTATATAGTAAAAACGATAAGAATATTTCAGATTTCAAGGGTATAGACAGGTGTATATTACTTCCATGGATTCCAAAAGAAAACATCCTCATTGCTTTGTGTACCCAAATTGTTTTTCCATAAAAACAATAGTACCTAATAATTGGGAAAGAAAGTTTTTGGCTTTCTACTACTCCATCTTGATACAAAAAAGAAGGATGAGGGAATCTTCCAAAGAAAGGAAGGAAGTAAATCTATAT
>WOGJ01262681.1:0-12998 GCA_015342185.1 Leptinotarsa juncta
ATATATAATTATCTGCGAGCGCTTTCGACAGCTGGTCGTGCTATCATCATCTAGGCTCTACTCAAACTTTTGAGTATTGCCCAGTTGAGCTGTGTCATGTTCACATCTTACTATAATGACAAGGTGACATTATCATTGGAAAGATTTCTGTTTTATAAATGCTCATTGAGTGAATTTTATACAACATGTGATCATTTCAAATTGAGAATATTACTGAGATTTATACTTTTTCCAAAATAAAATTATTTTCCGTTTTATACTTAGACAACAAATAACCTTGTTATTTTTCAGCAATTTAAATTTGTTTTTATCGCGAATTGCTCCTTTTTGATGGAAAACATTTAGACATGTGAACAGATATAGAAGAATGGAACAGGTTTATTTTTGCAGCATTTGATGCTTGCCATTTTTGACTCACAGGAAATTTATTTGAATGCCACTAGAGGAAGTGTGACTCATCATTGAAAATATATTTTCAAGATAAATTCATCCATGTGATTGTTCAGTTCATAATTTTGTATTGTGGCACCCTCGTCGGAAAAAACCAATGACATCAAGTAACTCTAAAACTGCTCCAAAATGTTAGACAACGTTTCGAGTGGAATGACGGTTAAGGGTTTGTTAAGAAAATCTCCCCCTTTGAATTGAAAAAAGATCTTTTCGCATGTTGCCTCAACAAATGTGACTTGAAGATATTCGAAATGTTTTGTTTCTGTTGCCACACACTGTTTTCGATGTTAGTATTAATATAAGGTCCCGTCATTCTTGAATTAATGGCTGTTAAATAAAAAGGGGCCACCCTGTATTGTCAGATGTTAGAAATAGTTTTGAGCTGAAATATGAAGTGAAATGATTTAATTGATATTACCTTCTAGAAATATTTTCCTCCTCTCCTCTCGTTGCTTTTCCTTTTTTTTTAGATCCCTCTCTATTTCTCATGATATTGAACTCATCAAATATTGTATCTGTTTCACAGGAAGTAGAGCAGTTGAGACAAGAGAAACTAGAAATTGATCAACAGTTGAGGAACATCCATGGATCAAGTCTTGGTTCCATGCAGAGCTTGTCAATGAATAGACGAAATGATCGTGGTTTCAATTCAGACATCGATGGTGGAAATCGTTCTGGTAGAGGTGGTTCACTGCGAGGTCGTGGTGGAAGAGGCAGAGGCAGGGGTGATAGATACAATTTAGGTAGTACCATTTTTCAAGATAAATTTAAATCACAATAGTTACTCGCCCAATAAATGTTGCATTTCATGCTGAAGAAAAGAATCAAAGATATTTTTGTGTCTTTTGTGAGTTTATTCAGAATATTGATTATTATTTGATGATCGGAATTTGGAATCTCTGGCATGAAATGAATCTATTGAAAACACTCCCTTCATCTGAGTAGATGAACAATCTATGTACGAGCATACTTCAAGGTCGTGCGTCGCAGGTAAGTGTTTCCGAGAGAAACTTTAGTGAGTGGAAGAGATAAATGTGTGAAGTCATCGACGCAGGATAAGCATCGTAGCCATTCAAGCGTGGAACTCCGCCCGTCGGCCCCCTTAGTACTCCGCATTACCGATCGGCTCCCTTAGTACTCCGCATCACCGATCGGCCCCCCTTGGGACTCCTCCTCACCCCTCGGCCTCCCTATTACGTTCCAGTCACGTGATCCTAATTTAAAAAAGTTTATAGTTATGAGAATCGAACGCGGTTCGTCCGCGTGGTAGACTTTGTCCTTAGCCTCGACACCAATGTAAGATATTGGATATGATTGCGAATGGTTGGTATTTATAGTGTTAGTTTTGTCGGGACTGAAATTGACTCATTTTATATACTTGATCGCATTTTCTTTATTTCCGTTGAATGTTAAATAAATCGTTATGAGACAATGTAGCGTTGCCAGTTTCAAAATTAGACATGAATGGTTAGGAATACGACTCGATAAAAATTGGATGTGCAAAAGTGATATATTAATAATAATGAATCAGATTTAAGAAAGAATATTACAGTTCAACACTTCAACGTGCGGTCCCTCAATGTGTATAGGGTGTCTCAAAAAACATCATTTCAGAAAAAAACATGTCGTCGAAGTGTACAGGGTGCGCCAAAATACATCATTTAAGAAAAAACATTACATATTAACGAGGATGTATCGTTTCAACGTACGATCCGTCGATGTGTACGATGTATCTCAAAATACATAATTGAAAACAAACATGGCGTCGACGTGTACAAAGTGCGTCAAAATGCATCATTTAAAAAAACAACAGTTCCACGAGGCTGTAAATTTTCAACGTGCGATTTCTCATTGTGTACAGGGTGCGTTAAAATACATCATTTAACAAAAGACATTACAGTTTAACACTTCAACGTGCCGTACCTCAATGCAATGCAACGTGCGTACCTCAAAATACATTATTTAAAAAAAATAACATCAATGTGTATACAGAGTGTTTCAAAATACATCATTTAAGAAGAAAATATGTCGGTTTAACAAAAGTCTAGCGTTCCATCATGTCAGAAGGACACTAAGTTGTATCTTTGTTAACCAAGTTAGCATCATCAGGAGAAGGAGGAGATGGCACCAAAGTTATCGAGGAGTTATGTATTGCGAAGATAACATTCGAAAATGTGGAAAGCGAAGTATTCGGCCGTTTTACATGCGTTTCGACCGTTTTACATGCGTTTTCAACCGTTTTACATGCGTTTCGACCGTTTTGCGTACGTTTCGACCGTTTTGCATACGTTTCGACCGTTTTGCGTGCGTTTATTCGTTATCGTTTCATCGTTATTGTCGTAGCCGTTTTCGTGTTTCAATGTGACAGTCAATTATCACTTAACGCGTTGCGATAACCAAGTAAGCATCAATAGGAAATGACTAAAGTCCAAGCTTTGTCGTATGAAAGTTCATTTTGCGAATTTTCAGATTCCTGGACGGAACCTTGTGGAACAATCAGCCTAACTTCTGTTACAGAGTGGTGTCGGTCAGTAGTGAAGAGGAAACCAAGTATCAAACTAGCAGATTTGCCTGTGGATATGCCGCAGAGGATATTCACCGCCAAAATCGTGAAAGGTAAATTTGGTGAGGCTATTTGTTGGATTTGGGAGATAAAGTATCATTTTGGCCACACCGAGTGACGGAGGCGTATCGCCTCCGGAACTTGATTGCGCGCAATCACGATAATATTGAATTTTTGCTGATCACACAATTGGGATAATATTGAAAATATGGATAAAGGTGTTTGTCAAAAATCACCTATAGAGCATCATACACGTCTTCAAAGCGTTTCCAAACCTCTTGTATACAACGGATTCGAAATGATAATAAATAATACCATCTAAGATGTATCACAACAAACAACCGCCAGAGGGCGCAACGAGTGAATTTAACTGTAAACTTCGTTACACACTACCGACACATGCTTAACGTTAGTATATAAAAGCGTTCCGCAGCTGAGTTTTGTCTTTCTGTTACAGATATTTGAAAAATTTGAAGAAATTAAAACATTTTTCTGCAGAAAAATGTCGTTCTTCTCCTACTTTTTGAGATTTCACTTTCTGCTTCATTAAGTTTGTTGGGGGTTCAGATGGACATCAATATGTCTTGGAACAATCATGTCACTGTAATCAATGATATTGCACGCATCATTCGATACCTAACAAAGCATACCAGAACTTATAGTCACTGTAAGATCTCTGTTGGTATCTTCTGACCATTTCAGTCTTGAGAGAATGAATCACGTCAAATGCGACGATCCGACTATTATTAACGAAGATACGGTTCAGTGCCCTTTTGGCTGCCTCTTTTGTTTTTTCTTTGTTGATAAATTCAACATATCTCCTTTCATTTGATATGCTGCACGTGACGATGTTAACGAAGATGCGGGTTAGTGCATTTCTGACATTGCGCCATCTTTGTTTTTTCTTTGTCGATGAGTTCTGCATTTTTCCTTTCATTCGACGTGCTATACATGACGATCCAAATATTATTAACGAAGAAGCAGGTTAGTGCCCTTCTGATATGTCACGTCCTCTTTTGTTTTTTCTCTGTCGATGAATTCTGCATTCGTTTTCATTTCATGCAATGTGCAACTATCATTAACGAAGATGTGGCTGTGTTTTTTCTTTGTCGATACATTTTGCATTCGTTTCTCTTTCATTTGATGTCTTGCACGTTAAGATCCAACTATCATGAATGAAATTGTGACTTGGTGTCTTTCTGACATGTTGCGCCATCTTTGTATTCTCTCGTCGATGATTTTTGAATTTCTTATCCTTTCATTCAACGTGCTATACGCGATGATCCTATTATAATCAGCGAATATACAACTTAGTGCCTTCTGGCAGTTGCACTAATATTTTTTCTAAAATCTCATTCATTTCCACAAATCTGATCCGATCATTATTAGCGAATATACAACTCAGTGCCCTTCTGACAGTTGCGCTATTATTTTTTGTAGTAACTCAGTCATTTTAACAAATCATCACACATTTTCTATCACGCCACCCCCTCCCACGCTGACTACGTCACTTTCAAAGTTTAATATTTTATCACTATTATTATTATTCGACCCACACTTTTCAGTTCAATTTTATTTAACACAATCAATCGACCGATATTTGATTCCTCCATTCTGATTGGCTGACCGACACCACTCTGTAACAGAAGTTAGGCTGAGTGTTCCACAAGGTTCCGTTCAGGAGTCTGAAAATTCGCAAAATGAACCTTCATGCGACAAAGCATGGACTTTAGTCATCTCCTGATGATGCTTACTTGGTTAGCGATACGCCTTAAGTGATAAATGACTGTCATATTGAAATACGAAAAAACGATAATAACGACGAAATGATAACGAATAAAGGGACGTAAAACGGTCGCAACGCACGCGAAACTATCGAATACTTCCCTTTCCCCATTTTCGAACGTTAACTCCACAATACGACTCGGCATTATTTCTGCTAATTTCGAGAGAGAGAGGGGGGTTGTGAGGGGTTCCAAATGACGTATTTCAAATATTAATTCACTCTTTATATATAGTCACGAAGAAAATTATTTACATTGTATTCCGAAACCTTTGGAACCGTTTCTGACGAGTGATCAATGAACACACCGAATGAATGATCTTGACCTCCCCCAATATTTGTAAACATTCATATACGATAAAATGCTTCATGTGTATTCTTGCAACTTTATTTGAAGATAGTTTTATATTCCTATAAATTGTAGCGTTACTTTGTTATGTTTATATGTTATTGAGACTGCAGCTGAACGAATTTCCTTTGGAATGATCCATACAGAACGGCGGGTTTTTTCCAATTTTGGAATACACCATCATGAATCTTCAAAGTCTTCCAAATTCACTACGGTTGTGTATATATATTGAATAGCCGCAATCTGTCCAACAAATCCCTGAATATCGACGAATACTAGCCTCATAATGTGCAACTATAGACTGAAAAAAATTTAAACTGCTGAGATTTGAAACTCGTTCTGGAAAGGTTGCTACGACGGTTTTGAATGTTGTTGTTGTTGATATGAATCTAACTGATACTGAACACGTTGATGTATTATTCTGAAATAAATTCGATTTTCAATACAAACATACACCAAAAATAATATTTTTGTCAACAGAGAGGTAATGTCTTTCATGAAGTGATTGAATAATGAATTTAAAACACATATTCTGTACGTACTAAATGAAGAAAAAATATTATATGAAAACACTACTTTAGAGAGCCGAACAAAAAATATTTTATACTACCACAAACTCTTTGCATATTGATCGGAGAAAAAATTGGAAACAGTACTAATCTTAATTTCGTACAATTTCAAATGAAACGACACGATTCATCAATGTCCATCAACCTTTTTAACACAACAGCGTATTTTCCTAATGAAAATTTCTTCTAAGTGAGGGCGATACGCCTCCGTCACTAAGTTTGGCAAAAATGATACTTTATCTCCCAAATACAACAAGACCGCCTCACCAAATTTACCTATCACGATTTTGGCGGTTAATATCCTCTGTGATATCTCCACATGCAAATCTGCTAGCTTGATATATTAAGCAAAAATAACCTGAAATAAAATAATAGTGAAATAAAATACAAGTTAAAATAGAACAAAAAATAAAGAAATAAAAATAAAGAGTAAGAGATGCCAAGCCATGTTAGTTCACGACATTTCGTTTGTTAGTGTCTACAATCGTCTTCGGGTGATGACTGGACTGATTCCTCAGAGAGATATCTGTTTATGGGTCGTTCCAGTACTTTCACTTATCCCCCCTTTCCATTTTTTCCGCTTCACTGGTTAAGAGGGAGATGACCGTTTGGCGGGAGTTGGCCATTTTTCGCTTGATGATGGGTTTCCATACGTTGCGTATCTCTACGCTAGCTGGCTGATTACATTGTTGGATAACATGTATGCGGCTTCTTTGAATTTTCTCCTAAACAAATGTTCCTCTTTGTGTATATCAGCTTGGGACTATCGATGTTATGTTGATGGGTCCAAACATGCTCTGATATTTCTCATTTGCTGGTTTCCCCTCGCTGTGTGTGTTTCTTGTGCTCGACAATGCGAATATTCAATGGCCTCTTAGTTTAACCAATATAGGATTTTCCGCACTCACTCTCCGGTAAATGCAATTCTTGGAATCGCAGTCCGCGTTTGGTGGCCTAGTTTTCGTGAGGCTGCTACGGATAGTGTTACCGGATCAGAAGCAGGTTCTGATGTTGTACTTGGAACCAATTCTTATCCTTTCCGATAATACTCTGATGTAGGGAAGTGCAAGACTGGTTGTGACGGCATATCTTCCTTGCGAGGCTCCTGCTGTCTTTTAGCTAAAGTCTTTTCTACCATCGCATAAGTTAGGCTGAGTGTTCCACAAGGTTTCGTTCAGGAATCTGAAATATCACAAAATGAACCTTCATACGACAGAGCATGGACTTATATCCTGTTAATGCTTACTTGGTTAGCGGAACCCGTTAAATGATGGATGACTGTCATATTGAAACACGAAAACCATTACGACAATAACGATGAAACTATAACGAATAAACGCAAGCAAAACGTTCGAAACGCATGCAAAACGTTCGAAACGTACGCAAAACGGTTGAAACGTACATAAAACAGTAATGATGAATTTTGATGCACTCTGTATACTTCGACGCCATGATTGTTTTCAATGATGTATTTTGAGATACCTAGTACACATCGAGGGATCGCACGTTGGAATCTGTAATGTTTTTTCTCAAATGATGTATATAAAATGAGTCAATTTCAGTCCCGAAGAAACTAACGCTATAAATACCGACCATTCGCAATCATATCCAATATCTTACATTGGTGTCGAGGCTAAGGACAACGTCTACCACGCGGACGAACGGGGTTCGATTCTCATAACTATAAACTTTTTTAATTAGGATCACGTGACTGGAACGTGACAAGAAAGCCGAGGACTGAGGAGGAGTCCCAAGGGGGGCCGATCGGTGATGCGGAGTACTAAGGGGACCGAGGGGCGGAATTCCACGCTTGATTCGCTTCAAATACTCATTCCATCCTGTGTCGATGACGTCACACGTTTCTCGCTTCTACTTACTAAAGTTTCTCTCTGAAACACTTACCAGCGACACACGACCTTGAAGTGAGCTCGTACATACATTGTCCATCTACTCACTAGAACAAAAATGTTGTTTCGCACGTTTCTTTCACCAAGTCATCAACTGAAGATGATGTTCACTTGGTTAGCGAAACGCGCATGAAGAAAGCATACTGTGCAACAAGTTTTCAGGCGTAACTTTTGGATAAGTTTGGATTGAGTTCGGTATCTTCTTCAACTTCTTCTCCAATTCGGTAATTAGATCTTCTTCTTGGAAAGAATCTGGTTATATCTTTGAATCTTTTTCGGTTGCTTAGTGCTGAAGGTGGTCCATCATTTCTTGATGTTACACTACCAATTTTCACATTTTTCAATTTCTTCATATACAGAAACAATATAATACGATCATAGATATCATCAAAGCAATTGTGAGGTACATAAACCATGTAAATTCATATCAGAATAAGTTTTTTTGCGTGAACTCTTGTACTGACAATTACTGCATAACAATATTGTTGTAAATCATGCCCGAAAGGAAATAACGCCGGCCGTCACTGGTAACCATGAACCAAACGTGACCTTGGTGAGAGCGTGGGAATGTCCAACGTTACCTGCCTCTCGAGAAGCAGCAAGAAACATGCTACCGATGTCCATGGAACTTCGGCGAAAATTCTACGATGTTCCATTGCGATATTTAAACTCTGACTGCAAGCATATTCAGTCAATCAAGTAGAGACAGTCAAGTGGAAGTTACAGTGCGGTACGCGAAGTGATCTAGTAAGGCGATAGACATTCAAATAATAGTTAAATTTTTAGTTCAAGTGGTTGTTGTATTTAAAGTGAAATATTATTATTCTGTGAGAGAAACGTAACATTTGGTGTCGGAAGTGGAATAATTGACTGAAATTTTACTGTTTTATGGTGAATACAAGGAGTATTGATTACAACGGAATAGAAAAGCTTGAGAAAATGTTTGAGGCTTTGCAAGCGAGCCTGGCGGAAAATGAAAAATGCAGAAGAGAGGAAAATGAACGGAAAAGAGAGGAAGATGAATGCAAAAGAGAGTAAGAACAATTACGTTGAAACAAAGATCGTGAGTTACTACTAGGTATTCGGGAAAAACGGGAAAAAGACAGAGACTTGCTGATGAATATTCAAGAAAAACAGGAAAAAGACAGACTTGCTGGTAAATATTCAGGAAAAACAGGAAAAAGACAAACTTGCTGGTAAATATTCAGGAAAAACAACGAAAAGACAATCAGATGTATCTTCATCAATTAGAAGATTTAAAATCTTCCCAAGTGAGCTGAGGAGAGGTACAGGAATTTATTCAGGAAGAATTTGGAAAAGTGTTTCAGGAAACAAAGGAGGGATTAGAAAAAGCACTCGATGAGAAGCTTGAGGGGGTTGAAAAGAAATTTGAAGAGGAGTTTGAGAAAAAGCTTGAAGGAGTCGACAAAATGTTTAAAGAGGTTTTCCGGGAAATTCGCAAAGAATCACCGGACCCAATAAGGTTTACTGTTGAAAAATGCAAATCGGAAACGACATCTTCCCCTTCTAGCAGTAGTTTTATTAAAACTCCAACTTTCGACGGTGAATCCTCATAGTCAATTCATCGCAGAAAATTTTAGGCCGCTATGGAAAACAATGGGTGGTTAAATGAGAAGAAAGCAACAGCTCTCATGCTGGTACTACGAGGAAAGGCTTCCGAAATTCTGCAAAATATTCCATTGAATAGGCAGAAGGATTATGAAGCAGTCGTATCAGCTTTGGAGGTCAGATATGGTAGCGAGCACATTCAACAAGTCTACCAAGCTCAACTGAAGGTGAGAACTCAAGGTCCATCAGAAAGTCTGCGAGAGTTGAAGACGAAAGGTTAGTGAGACTCGCCTACCCAGAAGCACCGGATAACTTCACCGACTGGATTAGTGTCCATAGTGACACGGAGCTGTAGCAGTCATTGAGAATGGCACGTCACAAAAATTGAATTTGAAGCTGTTAAAAATGCTTCGTGACAACAACGAACAGTTCTAGTGAGGGCCATCAATGAAAAGGAAGACGAAGGAACAGATCGACTCATGGTAGGTCTTCAAGAACTCTTAAAGATATATTTGATGAATGGAACCGCATCCAAAGCAAGAGGGCGGCCTAAGTGGTATAACTGCGGCAGAGAAGGACATTTAAGACGAGACTGTCGATCTCGTTCAACATCCAACGACAGAAGAGACTGGCGTTCGGGATCCCAAGCCCATACGTCAACCACCGAGACGTCTTCTCTTCGCAAAGCAAGACGAAGCTGCATCCATTATTAAGAACATGTTGGAGGAAGGAGTAATCGAGGAATCAAACAGCACCTGGTCGTTACCTGTTGTGTTAGTGACAAGAAAGATGGATCGACGAGATTTTTCGTTGACTACAGGAGGCTTAATGATGTCACCAGAAAGGACAGTAACCCTCTCCCCAGAATAGATGAAACACTGAACATCTTGGCCGAATGCAGGTGGTTCTCAACATTAGATCTGAATAGCGGATATTGGCATGTGGCAGTTCGCCCCGAGGATAAAGAGAAGACTTTTTTTCCACCGGCAATGAATTTTACCAGTTTCAGTTTATGCCGTATGCAACACTCCCGCAACATTTGAACGCTTGATAGAGTTGGTGTTGAGAGGACTTACCTGGAAAACATGTTCGGTCTATGTTGATGACATTATATTCACCGGAAAAAGTTTTGGCGAACATCTATCAAACTTGAGGAGTGTTTTCACGAGGCTACAGAATGCTCATCTGCATATCAATTCCAAGATGTGCTGCCTCTTCCAAGAAAAGGTGATTTTCTTGGGACACGTTGTGTTTTCAAATGGAGTAGAAACAGATCCGGAGAAAATCAAGGCAGTGCAAGAATGACCAACGAAGAGCCAGCACGATGTAAGGAGCTTCCTTGGACTCTATAGCTATTACCGGCGTTTCGTAAAGGACTTTAGAAAAATCGCCAGACCGCTGCATAGCTTAACTGAAAAGAGAACACCTTTCATTTGATCTCCGAGGCTGCCAGCAAGCATTTGCTGCCCCGAAGAGACATTTGACCAATGCACCGGTCCTGGCGTACGCAAAGGAGGAGGGCTTGTTTATACTGGGCACTGATGGAATAGGAGCATTACTTTCTCAGGTACAAGAGGAAGAATAAGTCATCAGCTATTTCAGTAGGTCCCTAGAAACGTTCGAAAGAAATTACTACGTTACTAGAAAAGAACTCCTTGCAGTGGTGAAAGCGGTGGATCGCTACCTCTGCTTTTTATATGGCCGTACATTTTTGAACAGGTCAGACCACTCATCACTTCGATAGCTCCTCAACTTTAGAACATCAGAAGGACAAATAGCTAGGTGGATCTAAAAATTACAAACTTACGATTTTGAAATTCAACATCGGAAAGGAAAGAGTCACGGAAATGCAGACAGCCTCTCAAGAAGACCATGCCTGACATCCAGATGCAAATTTTGCCAACGCCAAGGGGGTAAGGATACCCAGCTACCACAAGAAGAACTTCCCACCAGACGTGATAAGGTAGCGGGCAGAGACTCCTTTATGGACAGCTCTGATAGGGAGATAAGCTCCCCTACCTCCCGCCGCTTCGGGTTCCCTCTGACCCGGAGAGTAGCAACCTGTAAGGGTCACTTGTCCACAGATACGGACAGACATTGAGGAATCACCTGAACACGGTGTGGTACGGTCGTTAAGAGCCTCTGGGGGTGTTATCTTCCTGACGAGGCAAGACATCATCGTATCGCAGAAGGAGGATCCCGTCTTTAAAACTTTGCGAGAATGGATTGCCAAAGGAGTGAGGCCGGAATAGCAAGAAATTTATTTCCAAGCACGGCCAGGAGGAAAAGGGTTACTGGCTCCAATGGGACTTCATGAGCATTTGAGATGACCTATTCACTCGGAAATGGGAAAACCCGGATGGAAGAACCCACAAATTCCAGATGATCCTTCCTAAGATGTGTATCCCGAGTATCCTCGAGTAGCTTCACGATGGTCGAACTGGCGGGCATTTCTGAGTAAATAGAACTCTAGCGAGAGTGCGCGAGAGGTACTATTGGGCCAATTGCAGTCAAGACGTGGAAGAGTGGTGTAAGCGCTGTGACCTGTGTTCTTTGAGAAAGGGTTCGAAGACAAGGCAGAGAGGAAAGTTGAAGCAGTACCTCAGTGGGTGCCATTTCGAGAGATGCAGTCAACATTTTGGGGCCACTCCCTATGACCACTTCCGTTATAAGTACCTTATGGTTGTGATGGACTACTTTTCCAAATCGCCTTACCCAACCTTACCCAACCAAGATACTAAAACGGTGCAGAACGTAATTGCCAGACACGGAGAACCCCAAGAACTACACTCGGATCAGGGCCGCAACTTCGAAACGGATTCATGAAAGGAAATGGTGACTCTGTTTGAAATAAAGAAGACAACAATAACTGCTCTTCACCCACATTCCAATGGAATGTTCGAGAGGCATAATCGCACCATCAATAACTACCTCTCGATGTTTGTCTCCGAAAACCAAAGAGACATAGAGGAGCTCCCAACATGACGCGACAGGTTATACACCATCCATGTTGTTAACTGGTAGGGAACTGAAGCTTTCGATAGATGTATTGTAACCAGTGGGCTGGCGATTCATTTATAAATAGTATTTGTTTACCTGCCGTCATTCAGGGACGTGCGGAGAGACAATAATTTGCTTGGCCGGTAGAATCATAAGCGTACCATTAGAGGGTCGCGAGGGTAATAAAATTTGTAACAAATAAGGGTTTTCTGTGCATCAAGGGCATAGATCAAGGGTCTCAAATGACATTTACTGGTACCTAAATGGCACAGTTTAAGAATAAAGCTAGAATCACAACATTCACTTATGACCCAAGATGCTTACATTATTCATATACTACTTACTAGTGAATTTTAATAATACTTATTAAAAAATCGAAAAATATTGCAAAATTTTTGATGCAAAGATAGTTTCTTAAAGAAAATTAGAACCAAAATAAATTGCATTCTCATAATATTTATTCTAATTTAAAAATTAAAAAAAAATACATAAACATAAGTTCAACCAGTGATAACATAAAAAGAGAATAATTGAATAAAAGGAAAGTACAAGTAAATGTTAATGGTAAATGTAAAAATATAAATATTATTGATTTTTAAATAAAATTATTTTTGTATTCACACTCCTAACTCTATTACTTTTGGAAATATCTACTTTTTTTTATTTTCATAATAAATCCTAATATTTATATAATTTTTAAGACAAAGCTTTATTAACTGTATGTAATGTGAATCGACAGGTCCAGTTTCATAGAAGTGATCGCCAAAATAATTGTAGATACTTTTGTCTAGGTTTTTAATAATAGTCA
>WOGJ01262981.1:0-13263 GCA_015342185.1 Leptinotarsa juncta
TAGGGGCCTCATTCGACAGAGTGTCGGGGCCTTCTATATCGAGAGAGGTCGTCTACAGCGTAATCTATAGCTTCCAGATTTTCGTGTTAGTACTTCAATATTATCAAATAACTGAGTTCTCAGCTGTTTTGCAGATCAAGGAGCCCGAGAAGTGGGGATCACGTGATGTTTGTACGCGCAAAGAAGTTACGCAGAAGCCAAATCATAACAGAAAATAATTTTTTTTACTAACATGCCGATTATTATTAAAAATACAAGATACGTAAAAATCATAAAAAATAGATCACATTCAGTACTTTCATAAATATATTCGTGATTTAGGCACTCGAAAACATAAAAATTTGCAAAAGTATCCAGAGCAACACAAATTTTTTTTTGTAGAGCTGTGTTATTTCCCAACACCTTTTCATATTATTAAGAAATTATTGGTCTTTCAATCATATAAGGCACATGATAGTTCAACAATTTGTTGGACGATAATCGAAGATAATGTTCCATACTTTTCATAAGCGCCTCCATAAGGACGTACTTTTAAAGTTTGGTCCAGGGTGTAAATAGTTGAATAGACCAGAAATTCCGTTAGTATTGAATAATTGCTGAATTTATTTATAGGTTATGTCATTATGGTAACTTCGTATCAATACCTCAGTTGATATTTTTATATTCATTTTTATTGTTCAGTATTAGTACTGTATCAATTATTTGATAGGATTTTCTAAGGTATTCTGTATAATTCCGAGATTTTTGGTGAATTTCCCTGAACGAATTCATTCGACTGGTTTAAATTAATTTAAAAAACCACTATCGAAATGGGTGGAAAAAACGCGGGGCCCGAGAGACAATGATGGGTAATTAATGAGTGAACGCGAGCTAGGCGACCGAAAGTTCGGTTTCGGATTTGATCGAGTTTCGGAAAAAAAACGGGTTTCGGTTTTGACGGCAAACCTGACGAAACCGAAACTGCATTCGGAAGTTCTCGCGCTGTGATCGGTCATGTTCGGCGCGTTGAATTTCATACAAGCGACGAAGACACTCTGCCGCGTCCACGTGTCTTATTATGTCGTGACTTATTTTGTGATTTACTTTGTTTATTACATAAATATTAAGTACCTATTGTGATATTAGATAACAATTTCAATAAGTAAATAATGTTGTGATTTAAAGATAAAAAAATTAAGACTGACTGATTATAATAACGTTTTCTTTATTTTTCCCTCAAAACATAATCCTTGTACATATACGATAAGTTTACAAAAGAATACACATGCATCATCAAATTGGAATAAAAACAAATTTTTATATAGTGAAAAACGAAGACAGAATAACATTTAATCACAAAAACTCCTTGTTTGTATGATACCTATCTTTTTAGAGCAAATTATTGATGACTTCCGCTCGGCAGTTTTCATTGTGTACATGTGGTTTCAATTATTTCATACTCTACCTACACATAGTTGTTTTTACAACTGATCAACTGGGCATTTCATATTCTACAGTAAATCAATTGTACATCGTAAATATAAATTTTAATCTCAAATTGGGAAGGGTTCTCCCTTATGTTCAGCCAACAGGAATAGCATGTACCTATTCAGTATTACTTAAATATTTGGTTTTTATCTAATTATTAAAATAGTTTTGATGAATTTTATGAAATTGACTCAAAATCGTAGTAGGTATGGCGTTTTCACCGTTAGTGAATTTCAAAAATGAAAGTAATTTTTCATTGAAACATTAGGGTATTCGATCCCATCGTTTCAATTTTGTTCGCTTGTAATTTATATAAGATGCACAAATTAATGTGTATTCTTTAGATGCCACAACTATATAATGCAGTATTCTTTACCACAGAGTTAAAACCCAAGCATTGTCTATAGATGACCCAAGATCTAGAGAAGACTATAGACATCTGTGAAGAAGTAGCTGAATTAACATATCCGTTAAGGCTGCTCCCGTATTTGAGTCAACAAATACGCGGTAATCAACCATTTTAAAAATAAAATTTTCTTTTAGCGGGAAACAAATCTGTCCACTTGTAAATTGCTAAATTTGCCAAGCAAATGTGAACATTGTTTTTAAAATGTCTGAACGTTACAATCGTAATAGAAATGGCAATATGTATCAATACTAAAAGTTATTGGTTAAACTTCTATTTCTACATTTTTAAAATTTTTTAAAATCCAATATTTCCATTGTTTTTCATTTAGCATATTTAGGTAGGTATGCTATTTCATTGTACGAAGATAGACAGTGAAGATAGACAGTAGCCAATTTCAGACTTGACACTTTAATAAGCCCAAAGGAGTTTTCCCGCCTTACGAACTCTCCTTCATACATTAAAGACTTCGTTATTATTCAGCTACCCATGTTATTGGTCACAGGAAAGAATCCTAACGAAGTTACATAAAGCAGTATCTATTGGATAGTTTTTTGCGGCATGTTTGAATCCGACCAATTACAGCATCTTGGAAACAGTTCTCTCTGTCCACCACACGAGTGGCGTGGGGTTCCAAATACGAAATACCAAGCCGTGTTATAGTAGTTTTGAAGCTCGAAAGGTAAGAATTATTTTATTTATTTATATGTAGAAATTGTCATCGTGTCATATTGAGAATTTGTGCAGATATTTAAATTTCAAGTTCGGATAACTTACCGGTAAGATGTTTGTGTTATTACTTGATGAATTTGAATCACTCGAAATATTATTACCGTATTAAAACTGATACAGGCAAATGGCTGCCATAAGGATTGCATTGGTTCGGTATGAAGGCGTAGGTCGGATTTTTTTTAAGGCATTTAGAGGCTTCGTAGAAGCTTGGTTATTTTCTTATGGGTTTCTAATTTTAATTCTGATTTTTTCGTAAATTTTCATACGAATTGTAATTACAGAAATCGACAAAATAAATTTTTAAATGTGTATCTTTGTTCATATGGCAAGCTATACAGCGTATAAGACTCCATTAGTACAGTGTATTTTCCTATGCTATACTAAGCTTATGGCATATTACACGGTGTGGGTATAGGGTGTAAGGCATCAAATATACGCAATATTTTTGTTATTTTTCTTAATTTTGAGGGGTATGGAGTATTTCAGATGTAATTATAAACTTATTCACGTATACTTTAAGTGATGACGTAGTCGAAAATGACGCCTTTGTTGATTTTTAAGCATTTATTGAAATGTGAATCTTTGGAAACAATATTTTGCCGCCAAAACGTAAATTTTTGTGAAATGAATATGATTTGAGCCTCAATATATATTTTATTAAATGAAATGATTTCCGGTTTCATCAAAAAGCCATTACTGATAAAAATTGGTTTATACAGGCATTAAAAAATGATTCGTTATGTAAGTTTCAATTTTTTTTTTGGCATTGCTGAAGAATCCTAGCAATTTTAGTAATTGTACAGTGAATTACGCTAAATACTTACTTACAATTTTTTTTCTGTTTTGAGGAAGCCTATGATGGTTGAGCTTGGGTTGATATCTATGTGAAAAAAAAATTCAATTAAGTAAATACTCATTTACTGATAAGCATATATTTTTTCACCTAAAATGCACATTCCAAACTTTCATTTCATGTTTGTTTTGCGTTTCGAAAATAAGTTTTTTGTTGAAATATACTTTATTGTCAAGTCTAAAGGGTACCTTATTGCAGAAGTATAAAAAAGAGTTGGAATTAGAAATACTTTTTGTAACCTAGGTATAATCTTATGTGAATATACAACATGCATAAATGTATACAGGAAAATATAAATAAATGTTAACATACTTCTAGATAGGTAGTCAACTAAATTAGATATAAACAAGAAGATAAATATTTCGAAATAAAATTTCAAAACATTCATATCTTCTAACTAACATAGTTAACTATATTTATTGTTTGTTAAATTTAATATTATTTTACATCAAAATTGATAATTTAATTTAACACTCAACTTCGAATTTTTTACTGTAAAATTCATCAATGCTTTAGTATGCTTTAGGTGAAAGTAACTAACTCTTACTTATTTTTTAAACATGAACAAATTCTTTAAATTTCTTTTGTGAAGTTTAATTTTGGATTGCTATATTCATATTAAAGATCTAGTATAAAAGAACCTAGGTACATACCAATACCATACCAATTTGTTTTTGAAAAATTTCATTAGGTAAGTATTGGATATTTAGAAAATTATATACTTATTGTTGTATTTGCTAAAGGCCAAATAAAAAAAAAATGGGATTGCAGGCATTTTTGTCGATTTAAGATCAATGTACAAGGGGTATATGTTGAACTTATTTCTAGAAAGAAGAAATGATAATATGAAGTCACACTTGGTTTCAAAATTGAAATTTTAGGATTTATGTGATATACTTATCTCAAAATTATAAATTTCATAAACTTATGATTGATTACCTTTTGTACAACATATTGAGCACCATTTCTTGTTCATTTAAATTGGTCATGTATGTCTAAACTTCATTTTTAAATGAAAACTTTTTTAAATAGTCAAAAATATCGAGTATCGAGTTGACTTAAATTGATCTTGTAGGTCTAAAGTTCATTTTTAGAAGGCGTGTAGTGTCAAATAACTCTGAACAAATAATTTCAATGGCATAAAAAATTGTCATATTGTTGAGTTTTTCCCAAGTATGACACCGAAAATACAAATTTTTCGAAAAAGCTTTTTTATATCTTGCAAACCTTAATTATTACGCACCGCTTTTGAGAATAGTTCAATCCTTGTAAAATTGTGTTGTAGTAGCCTCCAACGTCTTCATTGTTTTTCTCTTTTGATGAAAATAAGGGTTACATACTGAGGGTACAAAACATAATCATTTAAATGCCAGACAAATGACAAGTTAGTACAAAAGGAGATTAACCAGAAGAATATCTGCTACTTTAATTAATTTTACTCTTGTCCACATTCTGCTTCATCAAATGGATATCTTAAGACTAGATCCAATATATAATTTACAATTTCATGGCCACATTCTATGTGTCAAGTACAATTTTTTTCCCTAACATGCTTTGTCAATAAGAACTTGATTTCTTGGCCAATAAAGTATATTTCCCTCTCTATTTAATTTTGCAGATTTTTAGTATAATTTCAGTGTATCTAACTTTTGATCATTTTTATTAATTATGGCTAAATATGAAAACTCTGCCTCGATCTGATATGCTTCAAAATTTGTTTGGTGAAGCAAGAGCAGCAAGAATAATATTTATTAATAAAACTGCCCTAAAATTAATTTTGAATAAATAACGTATTACAAATGTAACAATGAAAATATAGTGTCGTTTAATAATCTTTTTTTGTCTCATTATGTGAGAACATTCCTTGTTATCATTATTATGTAAATGAAATATAAATAATTCATGTTTTCATAGCGGCTCTTAAATGAATAAAAAATACACTCATTACATTACATGTGAATATAAATTAGGTTATAACCATCCGTTTGAGTAGTATATAAAATCTTTCACTATGAATTTACAGGTTTTATCTTTTGTTTCGATAGAGATGCAAAGTAACAAAAAAATGATAATAATTTGATTCGCATTCTCTCAAATTTTTATTAAAAAAAATCTTTGTGCGGTTATTTAGCAATCAGAAAAATTTTAAGTGTGAATTTTAGCGCATAAGATAATTCTAATTTTTTTCCAATATTTGTAACTTGCACCATTGTTGTAAAATAAGTCTCAACGAAACCTAAATAAAATTTTTTAGATTTGACAATTATTTTTGCAAATACTACATTTTATTTGAAGTACATTAATAATTATTTAGTAAAATATCACAAATATATATTGAAAATGTTTTGTCTGTTTATAAAATTACAATAATGATAATGTCTTACTATTCATTATTGACAATAACGTGATATACTTTCTTGCTTTCAACCCTGTATAAGGTAACTTCACCAAATATCTATTTTTTCTATCAGACTGGGATGAAATTTTCTCAAAGTTGAACGTCTAATTATTTTCCACTTACGAGCATAGGAGCATAACATTTTCAATGCGTACGAACACATAAAAGTTTTTTCATGGCATGTCCTAAAGAAGTTAAGACAGTTCTTTTGCCGAAAGTTCTTAGGGAGTTTGAAATGAAAATATTTTTTATACATATTTTGTGTTGAAGTAATCTATTTTTTTCTTTCACCTCCTATTGACTTTCTGCCATGACTATTATCTCACCTTACACATAGCTTTGAATTGTTTGAAAATATATGGTAGATTTTACATAATTTGTCGATTTTGTCGAACATTCTTAATGTAGAATTTAATTTAGACACTGTGTATTGTTTATTTTAATCAATTATTATTTTAATCATTATTATTATCAAGTGTGATGTGTATTACTTTTAAACACAGATTACTACTCTGTTCAAAAAAATGAGGTAAATTTTCAAAAAGTATTTATTTTTTCATACTCCAATTTTTGAAGCAATTCTGATATGCACTTTTTGATATGCTCTTGAGCTCTATTAGCGATTCGGTTGTTATCTCCTCAATCGTTGCAAAAAGCCGTCCTTTCATGTGTCTTCAATCAAACATGAAAAAGTCGCAGGGGGGCAAGTCTGGTGAATACGGTGGCTGGGGCATGATTACGGTGTTGTTTTTGGACAAAAAATTACGAATAAGCAATAGCGAGTGAGCAGGTGCCGCTTATAGACATTTTTCTAACTGGATACAATCACCGTATGCCACTCTCAACATTTCAAGTGTTTTTGAGCACTCAATTCAGTTTCTTACACAATATTTGATGCAAATTCTTCGATCTTTTTTTTTCGATAGCGCAAAATTGCAGAACACGCCTCCTACCAACAAACTGAACATGCTAAACTGCTGAAACTGTGAACATATGTTCGTCACGAGCATACCAACATGAAATAATTGAAAAATCGCTAATCGAATGTATGTAGCCCGCGAAATTTGAACATTCACCTAATTTTTTAACAACCCTTGTATATTTGAACTCTCTTTTTAAAATTGATCCTCATAGTGTCGCACATAATTAAATTATCAACAACCCTGTTCCTGTTTGGGTTTTGTACAAAAAAAAACTCATTTAATGTGGTGCTACATTGAAAAAATGATTCCAGAATGAAGCATTGCAAAAACTAGAAAGTTTGCCTCGAGTCTTGTTTTGAAACATTGGTTCAATTTACAAAAAGTAGTCGAAAAATCAAAATTAGCTTATACAGCTGAAAATTTGTAAATGTGCTAAAAATTACATTCGGAAATACTTCTCCATATAACTTTGTTCAATACTTTCGAAAATAACACTACTTTTGTTTTTTGGTTAGTATCTCCATTGAATCGGAAATTGATGCCAAGCCATTCATTGAATATAAATTCTGAATGAAAATATACTCACTTTGGATAACGTTGATCGATACAACCGCCCTTCATGGTTGGATGATCGTTTTTTGCAAACACAGTACACTGGATAATGATGTTTTACATATGTAAAAGATCATTCAACTTCTCTTCTCATGAGAGGTAGTCACTTTTTATCGAATTTAAGTGAGCATGATAACATATTCTTATTTCCATCAAACCGTTTCTTTTATCAAACAGAAAATGTTGTCCTACTTCAAACCTCTAAACTAAAGCGTCTACACGGAACCTTAGATAGGTATTTCTATTTCAACCTAGTAAAGAAATTCATCTATATATTTTTGTACATATTTTATATACAGTGTGCGGCAAATAAATCGAAACAAATTACATTTGTTATGAAAAAAAAATGCAAAAATGGGTCGTGTTTTATTACGCTTTTATTAGCTTCACCTGTATGTATGTTTGTTTGTTTGTTTGTAACTCTCAAGCTCACTGTCTGTATTTGACAGTTATCGACATTATTGCTTGATCTATTCGTGGGTAGATGGTGCTGTACGTAACCTCCTCGATATAATCGAAGTCACTTTACATGTATTTCTTCATTTGAAAAAAGTAGTTGGTGTTCTTCCACCTATCCAATCGTTACGCATTTCGGACTTTTCAGATGTTTATCTGCAAAATTCAACAGATTCCAATTTTATCATCAGTAAAAGTCTAATAGTGACTTAACGAGAAACAAGAAATATTATTCTTGCTTTCTCTGTTTTTACGAAATAGCTTCGAATGCTTCATCACGGTTATCTTTGATTTCTGAGCGTTTAATTTTCTGCCACAGAATGTGCACCTGTAACAGTGGTTTTGTTTCTGTGATTCTGAAAAGCTATTTAGACTGGTAGACCTGACATTTTTCACCGAACCATGAGTCTCGTGGTTACTCGTTAAGATTTAATTTGAAGTTGACCCTATTCTCCAACAGCTCATAATACATTTTCTACAAGGATGTGGTAATTTAGCAATATTCAATTCTTAAAATGATAGAATTTTTTTTTCCTAAGAAATGGACAATTTTTGAATGATTGTATTTCAGAATGGGATGGTCAAAAAATCCTGTTCTAGCAGCAAATTGTAGCAACTTTTATCTAGTTTAAAAGTGCATAATAGGTTCGTTCACGTAAAACCCAAACTCTTGGTGTTATGAAGAGAAAAACTGATTTCACGTCAGAAGGCAACACGAAACGTTTTTTGGGAAACGTTAGGTTCGGACATAAACCTGAGTTTTCAAATATGATCCACCTTCGACCAGTTATCGATAGCAATTTATTGGATTACAGACTTCTTCGAGAAAAAGAACGATGAAAGTAAAGAGGTTGAATCATTTCATGTGAGAGGTAAGCCTTATATAATCGGACATGTTATTTATCCGATGGCTAGTAAAATACCTATAAGAGATGCAAAATTTTACTTTCTTTCTCAGTAGTATAATATTGGTCATCTCTAACAACAGACATCTATCTAACATGTGGTGGCCAATGGTCAAGTATCTTTTCATACATTTTAGATTTCATGAATATTTTTCTCTGCTAACTAATAGGAATGTGAAATGCTTAACATTATGAAATCATCCCAGAATTATTAATGCAGCAACTTTAATTAGAAAGAGGAGAGAGGCAGGGTAGAGACCGAACTCGTGTGTAAGCCAGTGTTGTCAAGAGTAAAACAGAATCCGTTTAGAAATATAAGCTTTTTTCGTCATTATGAATAAAAATAATGACTCATAATATGTATATGAATAATCTCTTCTTTGGAATCTTTTGAATATATTTTATAGTACACTTTGCTTTTACTTTTATCTAGTTAGTCAAAGGCTACCAATAAGTCTATGTTATTTCTTTTCTTTCCAGTATACATATTCTTATGATTTTGATCTGTTTTCTCTTCTATATGCAGAGTATTATTCTAGTTTGATTTGATCGTTTGTCTCATTCTATTTTATCTTATTCTTGTATAGAGTTTGACGGCTATTACTAATTGGCTTATAACTATGTATTGAGATTATCTCCTTTTTGTGTACGGATTATTATAATTTTCAACAATCTCACTTAGTCATTTTCCAAACGTAGAGAAACATTTCCTTTCCAGAAAACATAAACGATGTTTCTTAGAATGTACTCGACAATATTATTGTTGAATACTACAGGTTGGGCCTATGATTTTTTTAAGAAGTGTTGAAATTGAAGAAAATATTAATAAAGGAAGTCATAAAAATACCAGAACTGAAATATTCAAATGAATGTGTTTAAAAAATATGAAAACAATATAAAAAAGTGCTAGAATATTAATTTGAAAAAAGAAGCAATTTTAGCGACCTGAAATGAATTATTATTATTAATAAGGGAGAAAAACGTTAGTAGCATTGAGTAAAATATGCAATAAAATTAAATTGAAGTGAAATACCAATAAAAAAGAAAAGAAGATAATATAAACCAAGCTAGTTCACAACGTTTCAATTGTTAAAACTCAGGAAGTTGTAATAATAACGTATGAAAATACTTGGTTTGAAAGCTCTCATTTTCTACTTTTTCCACCATTTTTTTTAATTTTACTATGTATATTATTGACATTTATCTTAATGATGGTAGTAGTCTTTTACTCGGATTTCAAATCTGTCAACACTTTTTTGGAAAATGGAAGTCGTATTGAATTGCACGAAAGAACCGTTCATTAGAAGAAAAATCTATTGAATGTCATTCATGTATGTCCACGATAAATAAAATATGTTGTAGGATAAAGAAAATTTGTCCAACTGTTACCTCGTGAAATTATGAACTATTTGGCAACGTCGGCGCGAGCCCTACTCCGCTGGCTGGGGCCCGGGAGGTTTTTCGGTTCATCTTCTTATTGACCGCCCTTGCTTCGTGTTTAGGAGGGGTGAGAGGTAATATTCGATTCGAACCGGCTCCGCTGCGTGTGAGGGCGCTACCAGCGCGTACATGTATTGGCGTCCCCTCGTTCAGCCTCACCGGCCTTTCGCTTGGGCCTCGTTGCCAGATTTATTTGAGCGGTTGCCGCGTCAACAGTGGAATTTTTTGAACGGTAGCGGTCGTTATTTCAGTTGTTTTCTTCGTCTTTCGGGGTGATCTCTCGCAGTGAAAGTTGGTGAAATGTTTTTTGTTCTCTCGGTTTTTCTTATTGTTTGTAAGGGGTAGTGCGCGGGCAACTCAGGAATCGCCCCTCCTAGTTCCATCATGTCCGAGAATCGAGCTTGGGGTGGACGAGACGATGCTGCTTTATGGTGGCCCGGAGCGGTCGCGACGGACCAGCAGAGCTTGCAGCATCATCAGCATCTCATCCAACAACAAATTCAGCAACAGCAGCAGCAAATAGAGGCTGCCAACAGTTCGGCTTCGAACACCCAGCAGCTGTTTAGCTATAAGATGGCAAGTAGTTTTCAAAATCCGGCGACGACGACGTCTTCTTCTCAGGCGGGTGTTCGCGGGTACGATTATAGTTTGGCAGGTGGGAATCCACCCTCTGCACCCGCCGCTCAGTGGTGGTACCCTCCTTCTACCATGGACAATATGCAGAGCACGCTCCAGAATTTGCAGAACAACATGCACAGCTTGCAGTCCCAACAGCAACAAATGCCACCTGTGCAAGCTTCCCCTCCCCCGGTAAGCTGGACCAACGTATATCTCTTAATCCTCCTACCTGATTTCGACCCTAGCCTCGGGCTCACGGCGACCGGTATTTGAGTTTCAAATTACAGAATGCCGTCTCCACTATTTCAGATCTTCGATGTGAATACACTCGGAAGTATAAAATTCACCATATTCGACGGATGTATCATCTCTAGAAAATCTTCTGCTCAAAAAAGCACAAGTGCTCTTTCTAATATTACCAATGACGATATATATGCAGATGATAAGGATGAAGGTGCACTTTTGCAGTGGCTTCAAGCATTTGATACTATTAACCATGCAATGCTATGTACAAAACTTTGTTACAACTAATTGTTACCAAATCTTTTCTCGGTAATCGAAAACGGCGTGCCATTATCAATAATGATATCATTAGAGCTGAATCTGCTACCTAGTACATAATTTGGGAACAGGGCCATATACAATATCTCAATATTTCTGAATAATTATAGATTATAGATGCATTATAGATGCAAAATGAAATGCTTCGGGTTGATAATAGATTCATTAGTCACGTTATTACTCTTATTCTCATGTTATATGACATTTGAATGTAATTAACGGATCAGAAAGTATAAGCACCTAAAGGCTGACTTTCGACCAAAAGAGGTCAGATGTCAATCTTGCTGAAGTGCCCATCAGTAAGTTGAGGACCGCTCGGAGAGCAGGGGTGGATGGAGTGGGGTATTAGGTTCTCCTCGCTAACTAGCTGGGGGGGAAGCTACTACTACCCGGGAGGGGGCATGGGGAGAATAAAAATACTGAATCGAGACGCGCGTTTCGCTGATAAGGTTAACATCATCAAAAGATGACTAAAACTGTTCTGGTGTGGAAAAAGTGTTTTCAATAGAATAGTACTAATGTTTCATCACTGTTGATTGACTGGGCTACTAGAATACACATCTGCATACAATGTAGTTAATAATGGCATTCCACATTATATGCAAGTAGGTATTTTCAATATGCCTAATACTTCGGGCATATCTCAGATACAAAACAAGAAAGAATACATGTTGAAATGAAGCGAAGATAATAAGTTCAAAAAGGATATTTCATATTTTTACTTCAGAATAATTTTTAAGAAAACTAAGAAGTTTTTCTCTCTTTTCATAGTTGATTCTGGTGTCATTATTTGACTTTATTATCAAACTGAGTGTACTGTGAAACTATCTTCAGTACCATCCTTCCAATAGAAACAAATATAACTATGGAAAATGTGGTGCAATGGGACAACGGTTTTGATTTTGAGGTTGAAATACTTCAGAAATGATTGCACATTTGCTTCGGTCAAATGTTATGAAACTTGATATTGACGAAAATATTATTTTTTAATAGTAAATTTCAAACTATTTTTAATGGTTCTTCATTGTGGTTCAGGTCATTTATATACTAGATGGTTCTGAGTGGTTTCCAATGAATATTGATTTGACGAAAAGATCTTTGATACTATAGTTGCAGGGGTATGGTTACTTCCCAGAGAACTCGAAGTGCACACCGACGGTTTGATGAATTAGAAAACCTAATACAACTTTGAGTTAGAGTTCCCCTCAAGAAGTCTTGAAACTTTTGAAAGTTTTCTCCACATTGTTCTTAAAATGACAAAATTAAACATTTCAATTGCCTGCCTCTTCAGTTTTTCAAAAGAATATTTGATTGTCGATACTCTAGATTTTTAATGGTGCTGACAGTCTAGTCTGAGTATGAAACTTTTTAAACGGTTTTATTTAGCTTTCCTTGTTTGTTTCGGTCAATTTTAATAATTGAAATTTGACCCCCTTCCTGATGACAGATTGATCTGATATTTGGCACACACATTTAGTTTTGAAGACAATACAATTTAATAAACTGTATCATTGTAAATCCAAGATGGCAGCAGCTACAAAATGGCGGATTACATATGTTTTCACAACTACCTCAATATGGGTAACAAATGACAGAACTTGACTAATACTATAGTAGTATAATATGAAAAAGATGTAAATCCAATATCTATACTTCTAAACTTATACTAATATTATAAATGTGAAACTTTGTGAGGATGGATGTAAGTATGTATGGCTCTAGCCTAAACGACTGATCGGATTTAGATGAAACTTGGCGGGTTAGCTGTCCTTGTTCATCTTTCACTGCCTGAACCACTGTGCATGCTGTTTTCGGCGAGTGCATTGGCTTAGGATGTGGGAGTTGACCAAACCGGCCATCGGATGCCTGATTCCACGTAGCCCTGCTGGATA
>WOGJ01263068.1:0-10925 GCA_015342185.1 Leptinotarsa juncta
ATAGAATTGTAAACGTCTCATGTTAATATTATTTGTTCTTAAATTGTGAAAAATAGAAGATGTCATGAGTAATGCGCAAGCGCACCTCATGGCAATATCGGAAAGAGAACAATAAACCAGTTTATGCCAAGTGTCATTTTGTCGATATGTCCCTATCATAACATCACCAAAATTTGAAATTCACAGCAGAATTGGATAAGGGCAATTTTCTAGCATCCTTAGACACTAAGATATCAAGAGATCCAAACCAGATTGATACCACAAAAATACTTTTTCAGAAAAGTTCAATTACTTTTCACAACACAGTTTCAACAATAAAATTAATATTATTAGGAACTTAAAATCAAGAGCACTCCCAATTTCGGATACTGAGTTTCATAACAAAAACATCAGAATTATACAAGATTTTTTGTTGAAAATAATTATACTCCTTCATTAAATAAAAAAATTCTAAATGAAAATATACCACCCATACTGGAAACAAACAATTCAAAATATTTTAAGATCCCTTATGTGTATAATCTTTCTGAAAAACTTGCATACATACAAGAAAAAATAACCACAGTTTTGACTTTGCAAACCCTAATGTTTTTTATCTCTTTTCCAACTAATAAACATTTGAAAATAATTTGTGGGTTTTTGCAATTGTTTTATGTAAATTGATAATAAACTGTAATGAATTCTTCTGCCGTGTCTGTTGACAACGTTTTTATCTTATGTCTTAGCTCATTCAAGTAATCATTATTCAGATTTATCTTATTTGTTATGACAGTTACCTATCCACATATCATTGCCAAAATCGGACATAGATGATAAATCTAAACAAGATCTGAAGTAATGGAACTAAATAACAATATTGTTATATCAGCAACAAGCATCATATCATAATCAGTCAAGTTTATTCTGATGGATGTTTTCGTAAACAACCCATTAATCTATCAGTGATCTCTGACCCAATGCACTTGAACAGCCAAATATATTACTTCGCTTCTTGTGCGGTTAACCAGATTTTTCGATAATACATCTGAATTACCGTCAAATCGAGAAGTTCCGACTACATAGTTTTTTCAGTGTTCCAATGATTTTCAATTCCATTAAGGCCATCCTTACACTGGAATTTCAATCAAGCAACTTTTCATTCACATCATCGGGTCATTTCATATCATCGGGTCATAAACGTTCGCTGTTTATGACCTAGTAACTAGTAACTTTTGAATCTCGATGATTGAATAATCTACCAGTTTGAAATTATTACTCTGTTGGTCCAAACGCACACTGGCAACACTAGGAGTACACATTATCTTCAAATATGAATAGCACTGGAGTTTTATCGCAACACTAAACAGTTATTTTAACACCTTTTTTTAAGACAGGAAAATCTTTAAGGTGCTCTCAAGGTGGTGCCTATGCGAAAGTAGCGATTCTCAGGAAGTTTATTCCACACAAACGCACTTCACCAAATGAAAGAGTTCTTAAACAGTGAAGTTCGAGGTATACTGAGTGATACCTCAAAACAATGAGCAGCCACAGTCAGTCTCGTATTCCTGATATGTACCGCTCTTGGTGGAATCAAATGTGCCAAGTCACTTGAACACCTCCCGTGAAAGTAACTATAGAAGAGAGAAAAATCTCCTACATTTCTTCGATGTTCCAGGCTACCAAGAAAACACGTTATGTTAGCGTCTCCAATCAAGCGGATGGCTCTTTTCTGAATGGAATCCAGCAACTTCAGGGTATGTTTGGGAGGCGGAGCTTCATACATGAGAAAAATTCTCCAAAGAAGGTCTAATCTGTGCTTTATAAAGCATCAAAAGTTGCGGAGGTGTGGAAGAAAACCGATTCCTTGGTTTTTGTGGCACTGAATTGAACCTGGTTACTTTCACTACAGTTCGAAGTCAGTTCTAGATCCTCATTAAGATATGCAACCTCCGTAGCCGGTATCCTGGAATCCAAGTTGAATGACAAGGATGCTGTCGTCAGCAAAGCAATATATTGGATTCTTAATTTTTTTCAATTAGTCGTTGATATAAAATAAAAAGAAATTTGGAGATAATATGGATTCCTGGAGAACACCAGCGTTGATGGTGAAAGTATTCGAGAGATATGCATCGATGGCCACTTGCAGGGAACATTTCAGGAAGCTGAAAAGCCACACACAGAAATGATCCGACAAGCCATAGCATCAAAATTTGGTCAGCAAACCCTCATGCCACACACCGTCAAAGGCCTTAGAAATGTCAAGCGCAACAGCTCTTGATCAACAAGTGATCACCTTCAAGAGAAAGAGGGTCAATTTGTTATCGAAACAAGTGTCGAGGTGTTAAAATAACGGTCTCGTGTTGGGATGAAACTCCAGTAATATTCATTACTATTACAAAGTTTCCAAACAGTACATCACAAGTATCATCTCATTTCGTACAGACTACGAGTGTTTGTGCTCTTGTTCAAGAGATCAGAAAAAATATATAGAAAATTTTGAATTCATCCGATGATTAGCGTACGATTTTCAGATGGATGAATTCACACTTTGAAAAATTGCCAAGAAATTTTTTATTGTAGCCGCATGAGCAGGAAAAATTCTGAGAAACTCGTTTCAGGTTCACGTCTGCATATTGTTTCAATTTTGTTTCGTACAACGTGAGGCGTTATTCAATTGGCAAATACTGATGTCGAGCAACGCGTTAATACACCACGAAACTGCAAATTCGAAATCAAGAGTAAATCTTTAAATGCCAGTATATGGAGATAGTTGTGCACATTAGAGTTTGTAATAACTGTCATTGCGATGAAAAAGCGTTTGAACTACTTTATGACTGTCTGACCTTTGAGCGTCGTTGTGGTCATGTACAAGTTGGGCTAGACTAAACAAATGTATATATTACATCTTGCCGATGATCATATGCTTGGGAAAGTTAAAAACGCTGAGATGAGGTATTGTGGCTAGCGTTGCTGACACGAGAGCTTGGGAGTTGTTTTGGGAAACATGAAAAGTCGGTCACCAGAGCCTCAGAGACGAGATCGGGGGTCTCATCCCTCAGCATTCGAGGCTGAAGAAAGTGGACTAAATAGGGGAGTTATATTGTTTCTAAGCGCGTGGTGCGAAATTTTAGAATAATCGGTAGTGAAATCATGAGCCGGTGATGGGTACAGGGGAGTTCGAAATTAAAGTGTTGGTGTTGAAAACACACCGGGTCAATGGAACCTACGGTTGACCATGCACCACCAAAGAGGCATTATGTGAGTGTTTGTTTTTTTTTTACTATCCAGTTGATATTGAGAGAGAGTTCACGTATTATTTTCTCTGAGTTCACTTCCTATTTGCAAAGAGGTTATATATTGTTGGGTTCCTAGTGCGGCTTGTTTAGCTGAAGCTCATATTACAATTACAAAAAAATAACGCAAATTTAAGGTTATACACCCCTCTCCCTAAAGGAAGTACTGCGGTGGTGAGTTTGTAGTTGCTTAACAGATTGAATTAGTGAATAGTATAGTCAAATTGAAGGCGAATTATTTGTTCAATTTCTTTTATTTCAAAGAGTTCAACATTTTTTTCTAAGATAAGATTTTATATGTTGTTTTTTTTTTCATTTTGTCCATGGAGTCGTTGTTTTACTCATTATACTTCATATATACTTGAAACCCTGGACATTCATTTTTCTCTTGGACTGAGAAAAATATCATCCTCGTAGAGTAAGATGAAGTTAAGAGAACAAAAACAAATTAGAGACTTTTTGCCAATCTATCGAGAAGAGAATAGTAAGTGGAAAGGATTTTAACTAAGAATTAAATTCAGTTCTGGGAACACATAATGAGAGAGAATATAAGTAGGTATACCAAAAGACCAGATTTCAAAAAGACCGGCCTTCATGGAATCGGCACAAACCCTACAGCCTTTTTGGAATTGTCTAACATCCAAATTTTGATATGGAGGAATCTGCATCTGGTGACAGCAGCTGGCAAATTTTATTTAAATAAAACAAACACGTAATAGCGAGAGGGTTACCAATGATTGATAGACAGTTAAGTATTATTTCACTGGTGACAAATATATATAAAAGCCCGTAGATGTTACACTTATGACAGCTAAGTGGTTTTTCACAAGGATTTCTCGGTTAAGAAATCTAATTCCACAATTCACACCTTTTTAATTTTTGTACGTTATTACACTGTTGACAGAATTGGATCTACCGTAGTTATTACAGAAGTTTAGATCATACCTACCTACTTTTCGTTCTATAGACAATCAGAAAGTATTGGAGAGCTACAAGCTGAAGTAAATAATCAACTCACTTGTTTCCTGCAATGAATTCGACTTGTTTCTGTGTCTCGATCGGGCAAAAACTCTTGATATACTACCCCAGGTGCCACCCCGCCCGCTAGATGGCCTCATCGATTGTTTGCTTCTTCTATTAACTGTTATTGGTTCTGGCTCCATGGGAGAACTCAGTTGTTCCACAGACCTGAAAAATTATCGAAGACATGAAAATGTTTGAAAATGTATGGATTCAGGTAGGTTATCTTTCAAAACTATTTGATGTTTCGGCTGCCTTGACATTTCGCCGGTGCAAAGGACTGGCATCTGTATCTGTAAAGTAGAGAGGATGACCCCTTGTACATCCTCCCGAGTAGGTGTCCTCCTTCCGTGTCCGCTTCCCTGCCCTCTTTAGGAAGGTGGTCAGGTCACTAGGAGACATCTCCTTTATATCGGAGAGGGTAGGCCAAGACTCGCCGAACATACACTCTGTTATTGACGATAACTCTGGACACTCGCATAGGATATGCCTGATAGTTTCATCTTCCTATTCACACATCCTATATAGAGGTGCGTCCACTAGCCCCATATTGTGGAGGTGTTTCCTTAGTTGACAGGGGCCAGTCTAAAATCCCACTGTTAAGGGTAGATTTTTCTTGGTTATCGCCGAATATTTCTTCAAGGTGATTCTGTCAAGATTGCGACCTTCGATTTGATCCCATCTCTTTAGGGTTTGAGCATGTGCGTGACTAGTTCCGCAATTCACGAAGTCATCAGGCCGTAGGTGTCACTGAGTCCTAAAATTATTAGTCCAGCCGCTTCCTTGGCTAAAGGGTCGGCAATGCGATCACTTTTACTCCTGTCGTGCCCTTCAACACACCTCAGGATAATGTTATTATCTACCGAAGCTTTGGCTGAATCTTGGTGGCACTCTAGTACTAGCCCTGAGGTAATACATTGTGTGTTCAAGGCTAATGGGCTAGTCTACTGGCATATTCAGAGATCCGAGTTAACGCTTCCAAAATTGGAGATACACTGGCGCGCTTGTGGACGTAGGGTCATGGAATGCCAATCGAATAATTTCGAAAATAACCTAATTTTCGAATATTTCAAGTGAATATTTGATGTTCATCTTGAGTTGGCATCTCTTAGAATATTGTCAGCTTCTGATTAATAATTTGAGAATATCTGCCCACTCATTTCTGGACAACGGCCCGGGAGACGCTTCCAAACTACCAGCAAACAGACGACTGCAATTTCACTGCGCGGGAGAGAAACCACAAATTCACAGACGTCAAACGATTCCAATTCATGATTAACCAACAGCTCACAATCCTATATTAGCTCCCCCTCAACCATCCCAGACAGATAGACAAAAAAAACTTATTAATGACACGGACAACATAGCCGTCTCAACTGCAACCAGACGAATCAACTTACCTTCATTCCCACCCTACTTAAAAACACTAATCAAAAACAAACACAATCTACACAGAAGAGGGAAAATTAGAAAACTAGACTATAGAGACGAAACAGAATTCTGGAACAAGATTTAAGTCACAACCAGACAGGAAACAGTAGACCGAGAGAGGCCTAGTGATTGACGGCAACTTCATTTCCAAGCCAACGGAGAAAGCAGAAACCTCCGCGAAGACCTGAGACTCACGTATAAACTACCAACTAACGTACACTTTGACAACCGACATTTGAAAATTACAAAACAACAAGCAATTGCACACCTAGGCAGACATCCCAGATAAGTTCCCCTCAATCCAACATATCCCTCAATATCCCCATTCAGCGAATAAAATATCCTCGAAGCAATCCACTAGCCGCCTGGAAACAGACAAATACTATCATGATCCTCAAACCATAAAAAGACCCGACGAACCCCGAATCTTGTCTCGGAAAACTACTAGAACAACTAATGATAAACAGACCTAACAACTTCTTACACGAAAACAACATAATCCCCCAACGGCACAGTCGCAATCTTGCTAAACATCCAAAAAGCCTTCGAAAAGGTTTGGTACGTGGATCTAATGTGGAAACTTATCCTTATACACCATCTATCCCACTTCATCAGACTGCTTGCCTCCTACCTGGCCAACCGACAAATCTGCGTTGAAGCCGGAGTACCTCACGGCTTTGTCTTGGCCCCTTTCCTACTCCTAATGTATATACACGACGCCCCAATCACCCAAAAAATCCTAAAAATCCTCCAATATACTCTTCCGCCCTAATACCCGAATCCTACAAACTCAATCCCAAACAATGATAAACCACTTTGAGAATTGGTGCAACAAGTGGCGCATTTTAATAAACCTCACCAAAACCCAAACCATAGTCTTCAGGCACCCAAATAACACAACCCGCCCCAAACTAAATACCGACAACTTGTACCTCAGACTATTGGGAGAGAACATGCCAAGACTTGGTGACCTACTTGGGGATTACTTCCACGAGGATCATCAACTGGGAAACCGACCTAAGAGAAACTCCGGGAAAGAGCAAATCCAAAAACGCTGAGAGGCAAGCTCGTGAGATGCAACAATAAGGCACAATTACACATATACAAAATGTTCATGAGACCTGGATTATAAAACCATGAGAGAAGAATCCTACGCATCATCCATAACCTCCCATTCCCCTCTCAAGATTTGTATATCAAAGTAAAAATCATCCCAATCCAACTAAGAATCAGGAATTCCAAGGCAGATACACCGCAACAACAGTGAGTAGCACCAACACCGCCGCTATCAACACTCCTGGACACTTCATGGAAGCTCCAGAAGGATTCCGAGGAAGAAGCTCCTGTTTTCCCTAGCCAGACTCTTAGAAGCCATGGAAGACCCGACGGAGCAGATCCAGAACATCCTCGATGATCAGATAGCGAACAGCACATAGCCTCCCGAGGCCTACTCGAACCTAAACCCGCAAAAATCGACCACCGCAATAGACCCGGACCACCCGAATCGTTGAAACTAGCTGTTAACTTAGATTATGATAGATAAAGTAGATTAGATAGATAAGAATAAAAACTTGTCTTCGGGGTTTTACAACCGGTTAGTTCTTGAGGTATTTGAAACCTATAAATATGACGACAACTTCAACTGGAAGGAAAAAACAATGAATAATTACAACATCTTCACGAAACACCATTATGGCGAGAATACCCGGACCGACTGAGCAGATCGGGTCGACCAAATAACCCGCATGATCGATCTGGAGTTTCTCCTCCCTCTCCAGACCCTCATAAATATAGTCAGCGTTTACGAACGCACCAGTGTACCTTCAATATTGAAGATATCAGCCACTCGCGACGACAAAACGTCAGGAAAAAATAAACGAAGGTCTGAAAACCCAAAACAACAAACAGTTTCAAAGTTAGGAAAAATTTCAGGTATTTATATAAACAGTCAGCATGAGTCTTACCTTGATAAAGTAGCAGGATCTACTGATCTAGAAAACGTATTGGAATTTAAAGGTGATAATGTTGGGCTGCAGTCTTTGGTTGAAGCTGAAAAGAAATCAAAATTATATTAAAAAATGAATACATGTTTCCATAACAATATTTTATAGACAAAAACAGCAGTAGAAACACCAGTAGGTTAGATTACCTATCGGGGGCATCCCCAGATGGCGGAGAGGGGAACGGCCAGAGGACTGGTGGCCCTCTCCGGGGAGCCAATGTGGCCTTACCGACGGGGTCGCCGCATTCCTGGTCAGTGGTAGAAATAAGTAGGGTGAGGGTAACTAAAACTCCCCGAAAGTATTTGCAAAACATGCCACCATGGATCAGCCTACCCAAGCTAAGTGTAATTGGTAATGTGATGGTCTGCCAGAGGTGACCAACTCTTCCCTTGCTACTCGTGAGAACACACATGAATGAAACAACAGAAACAACAAAAACAAAAACCAATATCGAGGCTGGACAGAAGTGGTCACCTCAATCTAAAGCAGTGGCTAGGAATGAACAGAATTTCCAACCCAATCTACCGCTTGGAATGAGATCACCTCCAACAGCAAGAGCACTACATGCTGCTTCCTGCCCATACAGGAAAGCTCCCTCACTTGAGCACATCCACGGAGGGAACCTCAAGAAGGTTGGAGAAGCCGCGCAACGACAGTAATATCGCTGCACCTTCCAAAACCTTCTCGGAGGCCACCATGAGACACATCAAGGTTGTCAAAGAGAGTGTGTGAGAGTCTGCCAATATAAAGATGTCTTCTAGTGACCTAATCACCTGCCTGGAAAGGATATGATGGACCATGACCTAGGTGGACCATCCTAGGAGGATGAATCTTCACTCATCCTCCCTACTCTACCAGATACAAGCACTACAGAAAAATACTCAAGGCGCTCTTAGAGCGGTACCTGTGCGAAAGTAGTGATTCACAGTGAATTTGAATCGCTGGAGATCAAATGTATTTGGAAAAATGTTCTCAGGAAGTTTATTCCTTATAAACTCCGTTCTCAAAATGAAAGAGTTCCTAAACAGTGAAGTCCGGGGTGTACAAATCTTCAACCTTTCTTCGATGTTCCAGACTATCAAGTCTGGTACAAGTGATGTTCGCGTCTCCAATCAGGCGGATGGCTTTTTTCTGGATGGCATCCAGCAACTTCAGAGTATGTTTGGTGGCGGAGCTCGATACATGAGGACAATTCTCCAAAGAAGGTCTGATCTTAGCTTTATAAAGCATCAGAAATTGCTGGAGTGTGTACAGTTTTCTGGTTCAGAACAGTGTTCCAAGCTTTTGAGAAGCAGCCTTTGCAATTTCAGCGACATGATTGTGCCCCCAACAAACTTATCGAAGCAGAATGCGGAATTGTCTGACCTGACAATATTATATCCGGTTGGGAAGATAAAACTGTTTTATCTACCTCTTGAAGATGTTCACTTGGTGATTGAGGTGTTAAAAATAACGATTTGGTGTTGGGAAAAAACTCCAGTAATGTACAACGATTTATTGGAAGACAGTATGCTTTGCGTGGCTTAGATTGTTCTCCGACATTTATCGGTAATTCACTCAACACTGAAATGAGTTTGTACTCAAAAGATCCCAATGAAGACCTTGCGGTGACTGTGTAAATTTCTGAATTGGTTATTAGGTATACATCCAGAAGACTAGCATATTATCCATCACTGTCAGGAATCCTGGTTTGCTCATTTATAATCTGAGTAAGTCCGCTACTTATTGCAGTAATACGATTGTATTGGGAAGAATATAACCGGAATTTTATCCCAACGCCAAACCGTTATTTTTAACACTTGGACACGTGTTTCAATAACCAAATGATATATTCAAGAGGAACTTTTAAAAATAGTTTAATCTTCTTCTTGAAGACGATCACTTGGTAATTGAAACACGAGTCAAGATTTTAAAAATAATACTTTGGTGTTGTGATATAACTCCGGTAATATTCATTACTACACCAAAGGTTCCAAACAGTGCATCACAGGTACTTGAGATGGCGGAAGAACTGAACGACAGCTCCCATGCGGTTTTTGATGGTTTAAGGTCTAAGAGTTCGAAAAATGAATGCCCCACGGTGAACACTTTTGACGATTCGTTCATCAGTGTAGAATCTTCCACTATTTTTCTGTAATACGTCCACTATCCAAAAAAGCTTCGGGCTTTGGACGATCATGTTTCATAACCTCGATCTTCGTTGAGTTAGTTTTCAATCCATTTTCAGAGATTACATGACAGAAGAAATTTATCTGCTTCTTCTACACAAAAGCAGTTTTATGCATTACTAGTAGAACTGGTGATGAGTGATGACCACGTATTTGCTGAGTATTCAACAACGCCTTTAGGCATATAAACCGATAGACACTTCCTGGTGTCTTGATGATTATTCTGGTAGCCCCATATTTTTTCTAGCGTTGGTGGCCTGCATCACCTTCTTGGTGTTGAAGGCCTGTTGTTTCTCCTAGTAACTTGGTGATCGTTCAAATCTAAGAGCATGCAGCATCTCAATACTCTTGAGACAATAGATAGATGCTCTTACTTCACTCTACATCACAAGTTCTTTTGGGGTTTGAGGGCGATTGTTAGTTTCTGCTTCTGAGTTGGCTCTGGTAATAATAGCGTTGTCTATTTGTACTCAGCCCTAGAGAATGTAGTTGAATTTTTTCTTCGTTCAGCCCCGAGTAATTTTCAACGAACCATTCATTTATGTGATTCATGTACACAATACAATACTCGTTAGGAATTGCTTCTTCTTTATTATGATTAATTTTGGATGTATTGTCTACATATAGAGTAAAGAATACTCCATCGTAACTATCTGGGAGATCATTTATTCAACATAAAAGTGGTATAGGACAGATGCTTGTACCCTGAGGAACACCCATGTCGATTGGTTTTTATCAAAGTTGAATTGTTCAATAAAATATATATTTTTATGATATATATTGAATTATGTATCTCAGAAAAGACTATAATCAACTTGAAGGAACATCTTTAACACCATATCTTGATAACGTTGTTACCAAAAGATCGTGATAGGCGCAGTCAAGTGCCCTGTGCCAGTTTCGATGGATAAAATTGAATCATTCCACAAGATATTGTAATGAATCTGAAGCCGGCCCTGACAGAGCGAGCAAACACATGACTCATCGAGAATGTATTCGCGAAGCCTACGCAAATAATCTAGAAACGTGCC
>WOGJ01263116.1:0-10475 GCA_015342185.1 Leptinotarsa juncta
TCAGGGTTTCAAATCATTTTATATTAGATTAGACAATGGAAGTCCGAACTGATGAAATACACCACAAAACATTGTCAACCACCTTCAAACAAATATAAAACGGCTCTTATGCTGATAGCCTTAGTAAACCAATCATCTGCTGAGTTCAGAAATATTAGAATATAAGGTAATTTTTCAAAAGAGTATCTTGGCTTCCATTATTGAAATATGAAATGAGAAAGTGGACTGTATTTATGAAATAGTTCCTTTCAACGACAAAATTGTCAGAGAACAGATTTGAAAAATTAATGGAGTCAAATATATTCTCATTCCTTATTTTCCCAGTTTCCAGAAGAAGTTTTCTTCTCTTTTCTAAATAGATGGAATTTATTTACAGTGAAAATTAATTTCCCTAATGGTTATATTAAAATAATCCACTGAAAATTTTTGTTAGTACAATACGGTCCTTCAACCAATTTTTCGTTTTGACAAAGTAACTGTTATTCAGCAGGGTGAAACGATAGGAGTTTTAGATGAAGGAGAAAAGTAATCGAAAAATATTTTGGCATAAAATTTCAGATGTCAATGCATTGGGCTCATATCAAAATATTCTCCAACATATAAAGTACGCAGTGCAAGCTTGGCATATCATAGCAAGTTTTTCAATGAAATCAAATATATTACTTCAATATTCGGAATATGTCAGAAAAGTATATAACGAGCGGTTTAGAAATTATAATAAATATCATCAAACAGTTCACTTATGCAATCGTCTCCATTTTCAATACTCATTAGAAGAGTGTTTTGATCACAATATTTTGTTCAATACTGGGTGGATCAAAATTCGAAAATAATTCTTTATTCTTCCAAACTGGACAACCTTATACTTTATTTGAGGTATGTGATATGGAGTTATATAAGTGAGTACCTAGCGGTTCGAAAATTATAGAAGATAGTTTAAGAAATAATATACCTACTTTTAAAATTAACATCCCCAGCGAATAGTTCGAAATAGTTCGAGATCTGTAGGTGATCGAATAGTCCAAAAATATGAGAGAGGGATATTTTTTTTTTAATATTTTGTTCGGGAGACTCAATCTTGTTAATGTAAAAACTGTAATCGAACACAAACCATAATCATTGGAATTACTCACAGAAATCAATTTGTACAATCATTTATATTGTACATTCGGTTTCGATAGTACTAAAAGTCTCGAACTCAAGTTTCCTATAAAATTACAATAAAATCACTAGACATATTCTCATGCAGCTTCATATTCTCCAAAGAAACTTTTCATGAAGGATATCAATGTGAAATAAAATAAAAATATAAATATAAATAAAAAAAACAAAAATATGAAATGTTCCACTCAAAAAAAATCAAGTAGAAGTTTTTTGCCAATATCACAAAAAATGTTATTGATCAGACTATTACTTGAAAAATTTTCAAAACACCTCCATAACAAAACATACTTTTCAAACAAGTTTTCATTGGGAATGGAAACTGATGAATAGATTCATTTCACGACACTATTTTCGGAATAACTTTTGAACCGCACGGTATATACCATATATATCATCTGATCCTTTAAAAATCTTTTCTGACCGGAATCCAAATATTGAAAGCAATATATCGGACTTCATTAAAAAAAACTAACTTTGATACGACACGTTCCTATTATTGGGGAAACTTGACATTCAACCTGAGATTCATAATTAGGTGAATGAAAAAAAACATTATCTAACGTGAATGTGATGTTATATGAGATATTTGATACATGATATACTTGATTCAACCCTATGATATCTCTATCATGTGATGTTATATTTCAACTCATGAGATACTTGATTCAACCCTATGATATCCCACAAATTTCAAAAGAGTTCAGAACGGAACATTCTGAAAAATAGTAGGAATTCTAAAATGTTTCAGCCCATATCTCAAACAACCGTTACCGTGAAAATACAAAACTTAACATGAAACTGATATAGAAACAGGTAAAAGTAATCTGTTGATGCCGGTATATGCAGATGATCAAACTGAATTATTTAAAAAGGTAATCTTGATCTGGTAGTGATCGTCCTTCGGAATCTCTACGAATATTTGATATACAATATAAAAAGAACACGGATCGTTTCAAACATCAGTAGTTCACTCGACTCAGCAGAAATGAGGGTCTTCTTGGTAAGTAGTTGAATCTACAGTGTACGAGAAGATATGTGATGTGTTGTGATTACTGAATATTTTTCGATGTGGTTGAAACATGGCAAATCAAGATATTAAGTTTACTGAATAAGACCTCATACTATTGCATTTGATTTCAACAGCTCGATTCAGAATATTGTGAATTCGATATTTCCGATGCTATATCAAAAAAAAATATAATTATCTCCATATTTTGAGTTGAATCGAAAATATCAAGGACAATTTGAAGAACACTTGTCGATATTTGGAAGCGTCAATACTTCAAACTACGAATGATGAAGTAATGATTCTTCAATTATCTTTTGTTTCAATTCTCTAGAATTTATTATTCTGTCTCAATTTCCGAGATATCTTTGATATAAATCCGATCATAAATACATCATTGTGATATTTGTTCAATTTCTAAGGTAGGTGCGTAAAATGGTTTAAATGATGAAAAAAATATTGAACTCAGTGATAAAAACCAAGAAATCTCCCAACTAGATTATCTGTTAACAATGGAAAAAATGTATAGAAATACTGACATTTTAGAAAACTGCTACAACAACACATTTTCATCAAATATGTTTGATGTTTTGAACTCATGATATACTTCGTATATGAAATATATATTCTCTCTTACAGTGTGTTGCACTTCTTGCTCTATCAGCTGTTTATGCTGCTGAGAACAAAAAGGCTGAAATCAAATCAGCTGAAAAACCCAAACGTAGTCTTGGTCATGACTTCAGTGGTCTCCATAGCGTAGGACTTGAAGGAATAAGCGGACTGAGTGGAATCAGTGGACTTGGAGCTGTTGGAGGAATTAGCGCAATTTCTGGAGGAAACGGAATTAGTGGGATTTCGACACACTCAGTCTACGGAAATGGAGGTGAGAAAGAGTTTTTCTCAAGAAAAGTAATTAATAATAAATATTTGGAGCTGATATAAATGTCATATCTATGAATCAATATCACGTATTATTATTAAATGCTGAAAACTGACTCAAAATACAATTGGCATTTCGAACTTTAGTTTGATAGTCTATTCTGAAAAAAGCTAATAACTATTTTGTATACATTCCAGTAGGTCTTGGTAGTGCATATGGTTTGGGACTTGGTAGCGCATCTGGATTGGAACTTGGCAGCGCATCCAGTTTGGGAGTTGGCAGCGCATCCAGTTTGGGAGTTGGTAGCGCATATGGTTTAGGACTCGGTGGAGCATCCAGTCACGGACTTAGTGGTATATCCAGCTACGGGTTAGGTGGAGCATCGGGCTACAGTCTTGGTGGTGCATCCAGCTACGGAATTGGTGGAGCATCAAGCTACGGACTCAGTAGCGCTATCGCATCTGCACTTGGACCTCGCCACGTTGGACCAATTCCCCACACTCATGAATATCGCCAATCATCTCAACACGTCCCAATCAAAGTACCACAACCTTATCCTGTAACTGTTACCAAATCTGTACCTGTGCCACATCCCGTACCTGTAGAAGTACCAAGACCTTATCAAGTTCCTGTACACGTTAGGGTTCCAGTGGAAGTTCCCAGACCATACGAGGTGAAAGTTCCAAAACCTGTACCTGTACCAGTACAGGTCAGAGTTCCTGTAGAAGTCCCAAGGCCATACCCTGTTGAAGTTTCCAAACCAGTACCAGTTGAAGTTGAAAAACGAGTAGTTGTCAAAGTAAGCATTACTCTTTTTGTTGTCTCTGAGATATTCATACAAGTCAAAAGGATGAAACTTACATTTTTATTTGTTGAATCACGTCGATGTATTATAAATCATGAACTGAAACTCATTTCAATAATAATATATTTTCAGGTTCCAGTCTCTGTACCAGTATCAGTACCACAACCCTACACAGTCCAAGTCCCAACACCGGTACAAGTGAGAGTACCCACTCCAGTATATGTCAAAGAACGCAAATACGTTCACACTTACAAGAATGTTGACCATGGATTGATCAAAAACCATCCAATCAACGCAGGAGTAGTTGGAGGTGGATTGGCAAGTGGTGGATTAGCCAATGGTGGCTTGGTCAGTGGTGGCTTGGTCAGTGGTGGATTGGTCAGTGGTGGATATTCCAGTGGTGGATATTCCAGCGGTGGTCTAGAGGGCAGTGGATTCTCCAGCGGTGGAATTGTCAGTAGTGGATTGGCCAGCGGCGGATTAGCCAGCGGTGGATTGATTAGTGATGGATTAGTTGGTGGTGGATTATCAGCCAGTGGATTGTCCAGCAGCGGATTGATCGGTGGTGCTTCGTCATACAGTAACGGATGGCATTCTGGATCCAGCGGAAACTGGAACTCCGGGGTCGTTCACTCATCCACTCCTGTTTCTATTGAAGGATTCCACAGCAAATCTTTGTAAAAATCATAATTCAGTCAATCACTATACGATATACCCGATTCCCGATATTTATAACGTTAAATTGATAATGTTCATCACACTGTATAATTTCAGAATAACCAAAATATTGATATTCAAAATTCAAATACAACTCAGTCACGAATTTTATTGGATTATATTCGAAAGAATAGTAACATTTTAAATAAACATGCACATTACCATGAAAACGAAAACATAATTGTGAATTGGGTATAATTCTAATGTGCAATGGAAATTTGATGTATCCGATTCAATGAGTCAGCAAAAACAAATTGATCAAAATCAATCAGAAATATTTTTGAATAAGGACAAAAAAAAATTGAAAAATTTTGTTGAGTACAATAAAATGTATTTATTTCAATGATGTCTTATTAATTACCAAAATTTTATTTCAGATTTTCGGATTATTCTGAATTCCTAAGTGAAAAGAAAACACGATCATTGAGAATGACAAATATTTGAATGAAATATTGATTTTTTTTTCTCTAACATAATTACTTTCAAATTTTGAATCTATATTTCGACACATAAAGTATTTCATTGACCAAGTGATCATCTTTAAGAGAAAGATTAAACTACTTCAACATAAAAAATGAGAAATGAATCTTTCTATGTTTTTTAACAACTTCTATTTGTAACTAACCTTAATACAGTTTCATCCTATGATGGTATTTTCAAACGAATACAATACACTGAAATTTCATTTTCAAACGAATACGATAAACTGAAATGTCAGTTTATTTTATTCGTTTGGAAATTTCGTTATAGGACGAAACTATGATAACGTTAGTTACAAATACAAGTGGTAAAAACATAAGAAGTATTATTTCTCATTGTTCATCAAAATATTTTCTTTAATGAAGAATGTCTATGATGTTTAAGACAATAATTCATCAATTTCAGTATCTTTGGGATATACTTGGGGATGAAGCTCTACATATATTAGCAATCAAAGATGATCCATTTTAAACGTTTTGAAGCTGGAAAAAGCTGACGAAAAAATGCTTTTAGTTCAAATTTGGGCGATATTTGTTGTGTGCCTTGATATTATGTCAGGTTTCGCCAATGGCATTTACTTGGAACGAATTGACCTCATCAATTTTCTTTCTGTAGGTCGTTGGCGTATAATTGAAAAATATTTAGAATAAGAGAAGTACCAACTTTAAAAGTTAGTGAGAGTTTTAGAAAACGTCTACTGTCCTTGTTGCAAATGATAATAACACCATCACTATCATTGATTTCAAAATTTAAACTATTCCATATATTCATGAGTGTGCAATTTACAACACGAATCACCTTCGTTCTGAAGAAGTCTTAATAACAAGACGAACTCAATAAGTAGAATTCGGAACCTCTGGTGTGAAATGAATCTATTAAAAACACTTTTCCCTAACCAGAAAGAACAATTGGGACAGGTTAGCCATTCAGGTACTATTCCATGATCCCAAAGAGTCGATTCTGGTTTCTTGGTGAAAAGAGTATAAAAGAAAAAAACCAACAATTTCAAAGTTGAAATTTTTGTTGAAATGAAGATTATGTGTTCACACTCAACCGTATCAAACCTTCACTGAATTACCCTAATCAAAATATGATTTTCACTTCTGTGGACTGTATTTTTGTAGTAATATTTCAAATCTCTAAATTTCTACGTATAAATTTGTGAAATCAAAGATTTTCTTATATTGTCTCGAGTTCTGGTGATTTGATAACCGTCAAATAAATCATCATTTTTGGTTTGTGCCAATGAATTGGCCTTCCAGAAGTCCTGTTATAACAATCACGGATATTTAATTAAGAGTAAATTCAAAAGGAACAGTTTATAAGTTTGATCGCAAAAATGATAAGGAAATATTGAAGACTGAAATAAGAGAGGCAATAGACGCCATAGCAATATCGTAACTTTAAGATAGACTAGAATAATGTTTTGAAGTTGGTGGAAATACTTTCGAATAAAACTCACCAATAATATTTGTATTAAAAGTTTTGTGTTCAAAATATGATTTTCAAGTCATCTTTATGACATTAAAAAGTGAGATGTTAAAAACAGCCTGTGATCTATAGAAATTTTTCAAAATGAAAATATAGTCGTTTTGGATGAAGCCACAATTTTAACAGGAAATAACTTTCGTTCGTGAAATCACAAATGAAAAAATGGAATTGGCCCAAGTAGCAAGAGATTGCCCTCAGGGGAATTCAATATTAGCTGTTATGTAAATTTGTAATGGATGAGCCACTACATCTTTTATTCAAACAACTAAGGCACCATATTTCTACAAAACATAGTAACATAAAGATCAATCCTGAGGATCAAGATGTCCTCTGAGTATTTACCAAACGTATGAAAATATTGAAATTTATAACGCTTACGTTTCTACTGATCATTACAAAATTTATGTGAAGTATTATGTTACGCATAAATCATTCCCTTGTTTGAATATTGATACAATAATTTTCAGAAATCAAAACATAAAAAAATCTGGTAGTAGTGCCTATTTGATCATCACCGGATTCGTTGAGAGTGGTCTGTAAAAATCTCTAGAAATTGCATCACAATGGGAGGGATAACCTCTAGTCTTCGAAGCAACATCAGCAGCAAACGTTCAAACGTTCCATCACATCATGATGAAACGTTTGAAACAGAAGAATAATATTTCAACTCAAGGGAAATCAGAAGTTTTCTAGGACTAATAAAAAATGCACTATATCAAACGTATACGTTTCAATAATTATTCTGTAAATTCGAATGAACAGAGAAATGTGTTATAGGTGACACCAAATTGTGCACAACAAAGCTTGATTCAGATGATCTATCTGGAAAATAAAACTTTTTTGGAAGTAAAAAGTAAGTACCTATTCTCGAAAATGTTTTGCTTGAAGTTAAGAATGGATAAAGGAAAACCAACCGTGAGAATGATAATTAATAAACAGAAATTTAAACTTAACTGTTGTTTACAATTGCTAAATAATTCATAATAAAATTATATCATATGATGGAACTCACGAAGGTTCAGTGGTTCCAACCTAGAATCTTCCGTATTTATAATTGCCTATTACAAGAAAATGAAACTATAAAAGACTGAAATAATTAATGTTGACAATGTTGGTTTCACTTCATTTCCTATAAACTAACAGAGAAGTATTAGCTACATTTTTATGAATTTTAAAATGTAGGTACAATAGATTTTTTTTACAAACAATGTGAAAATAAATAACACGAAGAAAATTACTGAACTGATAACAGTTGAATCTTTCGATTATTCGGTACGATTATTCAAATCGTAAAAACTACTCCCTTTCGTTCCACCACCTCAAAAACAAGTACATTTCACAAACTGGCTTGTTATTGTTAATTCATCTGAATCTGAATAATAACGTTTTATTGATGATTGATTACTATTTAGAACCACCAGACGAGTCGTACACTAAATCTGGTCGCAATATTCAGTGAATATTGTTGAACTTTTCATAGCTTTGAAAGAAGTATTGGAAACAAAACGCACATAATTCTAAATTGATATTAAATGATTTCAATTTATCCAATGAAAACTGAAGTCTATAGAATTTTATATTGGAACTTTCCCTTCTTCTAAATTTCTGAAAGGAATCAAATGTGAAAAATTATTGAAACCGATAAATATTTCAAATCGTAAAAACTATTTACTTTTGTTCCACCACCTCAAAAACAAATAAATTTCACAAACTGGCTTGTTATTGTTAATTCATCTGAATCTGAATAATAATGTTCTATTGATGATTGGTTATTATTTAGAACCACCACACGAGTCGTATACTAAATCTGGTCGCAATATTCAGTGAATATTGTTGAACTTCTTTTCCATGATTGACATGATTCCATGACTTTGTGAAGTATCACATAGTAATTAGTCGAATATTTGGCCAAATCAAACAATGTGTTTCATTTCATATTCATTGTTTCTGTCATTTATTCATTTTTCACGTTTATCTTTGATATTCGAAATCTAGCCTTCTGTAGACAACACAGACTCTTCGTAAGGGAAGATGTCGTCGCCTTCACTTTCAGGCTTGTTTCTTTTGGTACAGTTCATCACTGATGAAATTTCTACTTCAATCTCGAAATTTCGAGGTTTGAGTTGAATCATATTTGAATCATATGACCGTCTACCTACTTAATGGATTATACTTTTGTTCGAGTTTAGGTATAATCTGATACAAAAATTATTTTGTTAGTAATTAATCGAATATTTGAACAAATAGAACAATGTGACACTAGAAGTGAAATATATATTCAAATAATATCAAATGATGTGTGTGTCAAAATAGTCTGAAAGGAACATAATACAAATCAGTTGAATCCGGTTCTGCGCATAGAATTAAATATGTAGTCACCATCTGTTTCTATTCTTTATATTTTCCCATTCGGATAACCAATAATTCACGATCAGTTTCAGGTATAAAAACCAGCCAAAACTTTTTTTATATAATTTCATCTCCTTGTGAGAATGACAACGTCAAATATAGTGATGAATTCCTTCAAATACAATATATTATTTATGAAGATTTGTGGCCTCTATCCGTCGGAAAAATATCGCAAATGGTTCAAGGTCTACGCATTCCTCTTCTATTTTGTGATCACCCTTCCTGCTCCATTGCTGCCAATTACCTATCTTGTGATTAGCAGGGAGACGGACATGAAGAAAGTTGCTGAAAGTTTGTTCGTTATCCTAGTATCAGGAACGGTTGTACTCAAATTCTTGCCGTTCAAGTTCAATCCTGACGACATTAAAAGAAGTATATTTGCTCTCAATCAAAATATATTCACAAGAGTGTTCATGGACCAGGAACACTATATCCGAGAAACAGAGGCTGCTTGCAGAAAAACATTTGTTTCTTTCATGACCTGTTATTTACTAAGTCTATTTACTTGGCCGATTCGTGTTCTGATTCGTCCAGGAAGGAAGTTCCCAATCGAGATTTGGTTGCCATTCAACCCCTTTGAAAGAATGGACGTTTATGTGACTATGTTTGCCTACATTGTTCTAGGTAACATTATCGAAATTGTTTTACTTTCTTGTTTACTATGAATAATGGCAAAAAATGATCAATTTGAAGATTTTATTATTAGATTGAATTTTAGGCCACAGCAGATCAGATCATGTAAGAAATGAATTGAATTTTTCATTCAAGTAACACTTTTTTAATCTGCTTGTATAGTGAAATACGTGTTGTGAATATTCAGTGAAAATCTCACAACAATGTGTTACTTGAATACGTTATGGATTTTTATCAAGTATAAGAATATATTGAAAAATAAATGTTTCATTTTTGGACATCACCATAAATCTGATTTTAGTATAAAACAGTAGATAATTACAAAAATAATAATTTTTCAGCAACGGGAAATGCACCTGTAGGCAATGCCTCTATCGAAACCCTCATAGGAGGCCTGATGAATCACGCTGCTTGTCAAATACGAATTCTCAAAGACACTCTTCAAAATCTCAGTCAAAGAGTGGATGAACATATTGAAAAAAAAGTTGGAATCATTTCGGCTACGGATAAGAAGAAACTCAAAAATTACATAGTTCATAGAGAGATTTGTCACTGCGTGAAACATTACGACGCTATCTACAAGTAATCTTCAATCAAAAACAAATTACAATTCAATGACCATTTTTTATTACTTTTCAATTTTCAGTTTCGTGAGAGGTGTTGAATATACTTTTTCTTTCGTCATCCTCAATACCTTTGCAGTTAGTTGTGTGGTTGTATGCATGACATGTTTTCAGCTATCCCTTGTAAGTAATATTATTACCAGATAACAATATTTTATAAATGATACAGGCGGCCTCAATAATTTGTTTTCAGGCTGAACCATTCTCGGCTTATTTTTTTGCAATGGTGATATTAATTATTGCATTATTACTTCAAATAGGTATTTA
>WOGJ01263157.1:0-11771 GCA_015342185.1 Leptinotarsa juncta
GTGCACTTTACTACACTTCAGCAGATTCTCTGTTGATTTAGCTTTTTTTCAGATTACGTAAGGTTATAAATCTAAAAAACAGCGTAAAAAGTGTTTTTCAAAGACATTAATAAACTATTGCATTTCCATTGTGTATGGAAAAAAGAAAGATCGACAGAGGGCCATAGATAATAATAAATTACAAGTCGCTGGTCCGAATATAATAGGTTTTCATTGATTTCACAATTCAAGAGTAGAGATGGCATCATTCCACCAAGGACTCCAATAATCAGAACAACCATCATAACATAGCGGCCTGGCTAGAGTCTGCGGAGTTCGAAAAAATAATCTCGATACTTCATCCGTTTTTTCTTCTCTTTTCGGACGATATTCATCGCTCCAGGATCTGAAAATTCCACTTCGAAAATCGTTTTGCTCTGTTGATCGAAAAGAACAAGACCAGGCTAATCAGCTTGTATGAGCCTGAGGGTGTTGAATAAATGGTTACAATGAATTCGGTACTTTTCATTTCCTGCAACGGATTCCCCCGGATAATCCCCGAAGATCAACACGGGTGTCTCCTCAACACCATGAAAGAGCCGTAGATGGTAATAACGCACTTTTAGGGCAGCGTTATGTCGATAGATATAGGCTGAGACCGCATATGCTGGTCATGCTAACAGAAAGTACATCAGGGTCTCAATCACCTCGCGGCAGGCCCTGCACCTTGTATAAGGAACTTCAGTACACATCATGCGACTGCGGTGGACTGAGGTGTCGTAGACACCATTCTGACATGCCATGATGACCTCTCAGTTTCTGACTTCAACCCACTTGACAGAATTATCGACATTATTGCTTGATCTATTCGCGGGCAGATGACGCTGTACGTAACCTCCTTGTTATAATTCGAACTCGCGTTACATATATTTCTACATTTGAAGAAAAAATTTGAAAAATGTATTTTTTGAAGGAAGTATTTTTTTTATTTTAATTAACACGCTTTTTTATTATTAGCTTCACCTGTATGTATGTTTGTTTGTTTGTTACTCTCAAGCTCGGGATCTTTATTTGATAGAATTATCGACATTATTGTTTGATATATTCGCGGGCAGATGGCGCTGTACGTAACCCTTCTTTGCGCGCCTGCTGCCTTGGGCTTGGTAGCTGATTTTCAGGCTACCTCTTCGGAATCGAAAAATATCAATGGTCAATAAATATAGTTTAAAAAACTAAAAAACATGCTTTTAGAGAAAAGTTGAAAATATTTTTTTTAAATAACCTCAAATCAACAACGATCGAAAAATACTAGTATTATTTTGAAAAAAGTGTGGGCGGTTTGTGCCCGTCGCCCGTCGCTTTTTTCACAATAATACTAATATTTTTCGTTCGTTATTGTTTTAAGCTTGTTTGAAAAACAATATTTTTAACTTTTTAGTTCGATGTTCTTTAAAAGCATGTTTTTTAGTTTTTTAAACTATATTTATTATGTGTACCTTTTGCTGAATGGTTTCTTACTCGCTGACAGAGTTGTGATCACCTCGTTCAGTGTCGAAAACTGAACTGAGTTCATCAACTGCTCGAGTGGCTGCCCTATGAAGGACAGCTTATTATTATAAGAGAATTATGCAAGAATATGAATATGTAATTTCGAAACATTACTCTTTCCCAAAGCACCTACACAGTAGGTTCCGGTAAATGCATGCCGGAAAACAACTACTTTTCCGGCTAATACCACACTGAATATTGAATTATATCCATCAAGAATTCATGTGAAATACCAGCACGGCCACTCGAAGTTGTTTAAAACTTACCAGAACTTGATACAGTGTTTATCCATGAAGAATTTGGTACAGTGTTGTAGTGTTGTAAATATGATATATATTATTCATGAATATGCATATTTTAAAAGTACGCTAGCAAGTACTTCATTATATAGGATATAGGCGAGTTTTTCAAAACAGGATCCAAAAATTGAAAAAAACTTCATATTGACTGTCAGTTGACTACCTTTAATGGTTACGTTGCTAATGTTTTCTGTTATACATCATCTAAAATTTTATGGATGGAACAAAATGATGCCTTCTGTGGAAATGAAACGAAATGAAAATGAAACGATTTGGTAATCGGTGTACAAGAGGTCTGAAAATTATTTTTACTTATTTTTATTTGGAAAATGTTCTGATATTTTTAAAGCACTAATATTTGAAATGAACGTTTTCCAATAATGTATCAATCGAATAATGAACATGAAGAGATTTGGTAATCGTTGTACAGGAACTCTGCAACTTATTTTTACTGATTTTTATCTGAAAAATATTTTAGCATTTAATATTCGAAATAAACGTTTTTCATAATGAATTGACAAATTGCTAAATTTCCAAATAAACTATTCTTAATTGAAACAGTTATTTTATTTTCATTTTTTTTGTGTGGGAACATGTATGGAGTCATATACATACATCGACAAATTTTGCAAACTTGAAAATTTCTCAGAATTCATATACGCATCTAATTGTGATGAGAAAACATTCAAACTATAGTTAAAACAGCACATGGTCTTATTTGAAAAAACGATAATGAAAATGTGAGATATGATGTAATCATAACATACAATTTCTCTGATATATAAAAGATGAATTTACAATTTTAGAATTTATGGTTCGGATACTTGACTTTGGATATAAATAGTGTAAACAAGTTCAATTATCAAAATTGAATATTGCATAAGAATGAAGTACATATAGTAAATTTTGTTCATACTGAGACGATACCTACGTATACGTAAAGTTAAGTCGCTGTCGTTTATTTATAAATTGCACGGCAGCTTATCAAATATTTTTTCAATGAAGTAATAATCTAATTTATGATTGTTATTCGTTCAGAATGGAAAAGAAATACGGTGGTTAAGAGGGATAAACATAGCCAATTCAGAACATGAGGCTAATGCCCAATTTTAGTTAACGCCGTTGACATGAAAAAATACTATTTGTTTCTGAAGTGCAGCAGAAAATAAACTCGTTCCATTCCTAACAAAACTTTTATTTACAAGGTACCTACAAAACTGTCAACATTTATATATTCAATTTACAATATACATACTATATGCAGCGTTTGAGCAATTACATTGTGTAAAAAATCTTTATAAACATTGCACCCTTACATACTGGAATATAATATGCCTATACAAAATATTAAAAAAATATATCACAAAATACAAAAAGCAAAATTAAAATAATGAAATATGTGTATAATTCTTGGTTGGCGAGAGAAAATATAAGTCATCCCTTGTCAAAAAATCCAAATTAATCAAAGAGATCGCATAAATCATTGCACCAAAAATAGCTGCACTGAATTTCAACAATAGCAACCACAGAAAATTATAAAATGATAACAAAAAGTAATACAGATTTTACTACTCCATAAAAATGGCATTTCCAAAATATTTACAACATCACAGATAATACATTATAACAAGTTTGGTTACATTATTTCTTGTTACATGGTACAATTAACAGAATAAGATACGTCCAGATCGGAATATTTGTTTTGGATGAGCATTAGAGTCGACATAAAATAATCCTAAACCATAAATTTTCCAAGTCGTTCCGCATAAGTTTGAATTGTTTGTAGATTACTTGCGTTTAACTCTGCATAGAAACGGAATAAGAACATTAAAAAGTATGCTTTGGGTGGGTATACATCAAAAAGTAACTTCACTTTCTCTATTTGTTTCTTCAGTTGGTTTAGACTCGAATATGTATTTGGATCAAGTATTACTCAGTTTCTATAACGTTTTCTTCTGCTTGAAAAAAAAACGAAGGTGATGCAAGATATATTATGCCAGCCTTTTTGGCTGGCATAATATATGTTGGTTTAAAGGTGGATTCTATAGCAGAACAATTTTCAAAATCTTCTAGTCGTTCATTGAATCAATTTACAATGTATTATAATCAAATTTAGTACTATATAGCAAATTATCGAGTGATATTTTTAATTGATTCGACTATTTGATTCCAAATAAGTGTATGTAAACATTGTCTACAATAATAGATGAGCGGTTATTTTTTGCACTGTACTGATTCGTGGACCAGCCCAAGAATATATTTAAATCTCGTAGTATTTTTCCTGCAATTCATAATTCAACCTTCAAATATAAAAAATGCTCATCCAACAAATAATCCCACCTTGTACATTTATAACACACCATAAAATCTACCAACAACAGGTCTTTCATTGACTACACTCGAATTCTTACATTTTAACCATGTCTTCAACGTCTTCTTTTCAATATTTTACCTTCGCCCGGGACAAAAGCTGAAGTAGGGGAAGAGAAAACAATGAAGCGACAGGAATCTGAAAAAAAAGCTCATTATCAACTTGCTGATTCATCGTTTTAAATAAAAGCTGGGGCGCCAATGACGAGAACATAATTAAAGGTCCAATCAATTTCCAGTGAATTTACAATTTTAGAATTTACGGTTCGGATACTTGACTTTGAATGTAAATAGTGTAAACAATTTAAATTATCAAAATTGAATATTGCATAAGAATGAAGTAACATGTAGTGAATTTTCAACCATTTTGAAAACTTGTTCATACTGAGACGATACCTACGTACACGTAAAGTTAATTCGCTGTCGTTTATTTATGAATTGCACGGTAGCTTATCAAATTATTGTTCAATGAAGTAATAAGCTAATTTATGATTGTTACTCGTTCAGATTGGAAAAGAAAACCCCTGATATATACTTATCTATGAAACATATCACGTATAATTTTTGTAGAAATTGAAAAAACAGTTCTCAAAAAACGTGGGTAAGGAGGGTATTATCATAAAAAAATCCACAGAATTATTTACATTTTCAGTAAGTTGATTGATTTTGAGAAATGATTAAAACGTTATGTTCTATTATTTATATGAAAAATAAACATTTATTTTTAAGTGTTTCATTAAACTATGCCACTAACTGATTTTATACATGAACACACATAAATGAGCAAAACGTGAAAAACATGAGAAGAATTTATATTCATTTTAGAAATAGTTAATATATGAATTTCTGCCGTATTTCCTGTATTCGCTATGGTCTCCTTCTCAAATCTTTGTAATCAAGACAACTTATTCCAACGATAGGCAAATGTATGACGCTCTGAAAGCGGTGCCTGTGTAAAACTAATGAATTACATTGGATTCAAATCGCTGTGGATCAAATTCATTCGGAAAAATAATTTCGGACAGTTTTCCAAAGGAAAAAAATTCGTGAAGAATAATACGAGTTGTATTGGCAGAACCCCTCAGCCACAAATTGTCGCATACTTTTCATATATACCGCTATCGATGAATTCAGACTTTGTAGAATTTGGCAGCCTATGAGCTACAGTTTGATGATTATGATTTTATCAGATTTTGAATGTTACTTTATAATAAATGTTATTCTATGATGGACGAAACTTTTCAAGTTTTATTCTCGATTCACTAATTTATTCAATTTCTCCATATAAAATATGTACTCAAATGGTGGTGCTGATTGACCTATTTGAAGTACTAGAAGCAACACTACGAACAAAAAATCCTTTACAACAGAACCGCCTCAAATCTTAAGGTAGAAGCATTATAAAAAGCCGAAATTGATGCAGATTTCCTTGAACAATCTAAAAGTTCGTCCTTGGAATCAGTACCAAAAAACCGATTGCATCCTTACATGCAAATTAAAGAAACGAAAGTCTCAACATTCAATTTTGTAGCTTTGTAGTGAAGAGATACTCTATCAAGTTAATATTTTAAAAGAAGATTCGCATATAGTGGGATATTAACGAAGAGGTTTTGGAAGAAAAAGAAAACCTGACATGTATGTTCTGGAAGTGAAAATTTCTGGATCTGAAACTGGTTTGTCTACAACTACAACTGCCTTGCATTTCGTGGACAGTGGAAGCCCATAACAAAACTGAGGGAAACATCCTTCTTTCAGCCGTCCCATAATTGAACTTTGCTGGAAACTGTACTTATGGCTTTAGGGTGGATATTGGAGTTCGATGAAACTGAGGCCAAACAATTTCTGCAATGTAGCCGATAGCGCCGTTTACCAGTTCTTTCGATACGTCAATATTGGACACATACAGAGGTAGTTGTGAAAAAATATGTAATCCACCATTTTGTAGCTGCAGTCATCTTGAATTTGCATCTTTTTCAAAGTGTACAACTATTCTATTAGTCAAGTCCTATTCATTTGATACCCATATTGAGGTAGTTGTGAAAAAATCTCTAATTCGCCATTTTGTAGTTGCTTTCGTTTTGGATTTACAATGCTAAAGAATTCATTTAATTGTATTGTCATCAAAACTGAATGTGTGTACCAAATATCAGATCAATCTGTCAACAGGAAAAGGATCAAACTTCAATTACTAAATTTGACCCAAACAAACAGGGCAAGCTGAATAAAACCGACTTTACTACCACAGTGCAATCAATAAATGAAATAAACCTTCATTTCACAATCGCACTTCTCCGAAACGTCTCGACCAATTTTTAAGATTTTTTGATAGATATGAGAAAAGGTTATTTGTCATCAAATTTCATACCTCACAAAAATCATTTCTTTGGAAGAACAATATTTGCCAGATCACCCCGAAAAACTACTTTTTCAGAACATTAATATTTCATAGCTGAAAATACTTTTATCAAAATAGAGACATACGTCAGAAGAACAAACAAACGACATACTCAGTTAAAACTAATGAATAATTAGAGAAAGGTGTTGACACTAATTTACCTCCACGGTAAACGTTGCTGGATGTAATTTGGTCTCATTAAAATTCTATTTGTGCATTTACAGTGAAGAGAATATAATTTATTCATGGCAGTTGAAGAGATTCGAATCTACATTGTTACAACCGATATTTTGCCAACCGATTTTTGCCAACTAGAACACTTTCGATACGTTGCAGAGAATAAACGTATATTGCAGTTTTTTAATTCACCTCCAAGTAACGATTTCAAAAGACGACTGCTGAGTTTCATACCAAATTTTCAAGAAGAAGCGTCATTACTTAAAAAAGTTTTTGTAAAGTTCCTCTATAGTACAGCTTGACTCCTGAGATGTGTAAACGACATGTAAAAGCAAAGCAGAAGCAGAAAAAAATAATGATTGACGATCTGTAAAAAACAACTGGTTGATATTTCATGACTACTATGCGAAGAAAACGTAAACAAATCGATTTTTCAATGGTATATTCATGAAATGTTGGAACTGAGTCACATGAAACGCAATTCATGATATATTTTTCAATTTTAAATCGAAGACCGATGGAACTCATTTGGATGCAATCATGTGATATTTTTCAGTTTTGAGTCGATTGTCGTTAGTTTCAAGCTGACTCAATCCCAAATATTACATTTTATGTAGCTATACATATATGAACATAATTTTTGTTATACTTGTCATTTTTTTTATTTTAATCGAAGGGTCTCATTTTGAAGGTGAACACTCTGAATTCTGAATGGTAACACTTTTACGTTGATGACAAATTAGATAGATAAATTTTGAATACAGTATATGGGGAAAACTCTCTCGTTACTTGAAATATTGGCATGGAAATAGTAACGTTCGATTTAAACTCGTAAAGTACATCATAAATATTGTCTCGAATGAAGAATTACGCACAGTTCAAAATCGATTTTTCTATGTATTTCGAACACAAATAATTATATTCGATTTGGTATGAAAATATTCAATTTATCCCCCACGTCTCGAATGGATTGAAAATACTTCAATATAATCTTTCTCCATCGCAAGATCCCCCAATAAACAATCTTGTTTTTGAGGACTCATCGCATATTTGTTTCTTGTTTCCAAACTATTTTTCAAGATGATAATAACGAGAGTTGTGTTGAAAGTAGTTTTAAAAATATTTCACAAACTGAAAGCATAAAAAGTAATATTGAAGATTCTGTCTTGAACAACAATACTTCTTGATTGAATTGGTTACTAACATTGTGACAAAATGTAAAAACTGAACTAGTTGTTAAAACTCGTTTATAATAAAAGATTTTTAAAACTCAGAAATGCATAATTTCTAATAAAATTGCAATCTACTGAATTTTTTCTAGACATATATTCCAGCTTGGAAAATAATCCAAGAAAATTTCAAAGAAATACGAATGAAGGCAACAGAATGAAAAAGCAAGTTATTACTTTTTCGAAATAATGGCTCATATTATCGGTTATATTGATAGTTTCCTTGATGGTTACTGAAATTCAAAACTTAGGTTTTGGATTTTCTCAGTCTTCATCCAAAGACGACTGTGGATACTAACCAATGAAACGTCACGTCATTAGGTAGTTTGATTTCAGTTTTTTGTCCTCATTGTTAATCACTATGATTTCTCTAATTTTTGTATATTTTTGGCATTTTACTTATTGTTGATAACATTTTTTTACCCATATCATAATTTCATTTCAAATTATCGTTTTTGTATACCTTCACATTTTATATCCATTGTTTTTTTTTTGTAAAATTTTTGATATTTTCTTCTTAGTTTTCAAGAATCGTCTCATTGAATTAAAAAAATACTTCTTGCAGACGCTTTTGAGAATCTCATAAAATGTAACAGCCACTTTCTTAAAAAAAATAGAATATTTCCATTTAGCAAACTTTCATAAACTTCAATCAGTAATTGATTTCCATCTGACGATTAACTAACTTAAAATCGGGAGATCATCAAAAACTATCCATGGGAAAATTCATTTGTTGTATGAATAAATTATCAAATTTATTTTAGAAAATTAGTTATGACGATCTCCTGACAATAACAAATTGGTTGACAAAACGTGCCTATTATTTTCACATTAATACTGTGAAGAAAAACATTTTTGTTAGATTATTCAATTAATAATAGTCTGAAGAAAATATACTAAAATATATATACTAAAAAATTGAAATTAGAAACCTCACAACCAAAATACATCAGATAGATTAAATGGCTTCAAAAATCTGTACGGCGATTTTTTAGGCAGATTATTTGGAGTCGCAAGAAATATATCTCGATAATTTATATTATTTTTTCAATTGTATCACTGCAAAAATACTCACCTATATTGATCTTCAGACTCATCAAATCCATCGATTTTAACAACATTCCATTCATCTTTACTTTTAGCATAGCTGAATGATATCTGAAAATTAAACAAATACAGTTATCCCTTTGTTGTATGACTTTCCAGAATTATCAGTACATCAATTAGTCTCATAAATGATTATAGTGTTTCCCAACTATAATAGTAATACATTCAAAACAATGTTCACGGCTATGCGCATATTGATGAAGGAATAACACGACATACGGCAATTTGAATTTTTATTAACGAAATGAGCAAATAAATCCATTAACTGAATGGTAATGGGTGGGGCAATATCCATTCAAAGCAGGTCAATAAATAATAAGTATTGGAGAAGTTCACAACGAAGATATATCAACTGAAACAAAATTTTTGTATCCACAAGTCTTAAATAGATCTTTTCTGTAAACAAATTTGAGCCAAGAGATGAAACAATCAATTGTTTCGATGTTTCACTATTCACTAATCACTATGACAGCTCCAATTTCTTTTGACTTTTATAATGAATTTCAGGTTTTGAAAACGAAAGAGGTTTGTTTTCTGAAACGTCACCCTTCAAGAAAGCTAAGTATTGGTATTTAATTTTTTCAATTGACTTCTTCAATTAGTAGGCGAAATTTATGAATACGCCAAGTTACTGACTTTTCGGGGTAAATTTTTCAGTTTACCCTTTATAACATTTCAGCATATTCCCTACTGATTCAGCTTTCATTTCAAGTGAACAAAACTAAACTATGTGAATTATAATATATTGCTTCACTAAGTAGTAAATAATTTAAAGGAAGTCGCATAACTTTTATTAACTATTCAAATAATTAGGTGACATTTCATTTAAAAAATTGTCTAACTTGTTTTTATTGTATCCTTGACAATTCATATCTTTCAAATACAAGTGTACAAAATGATAGGAACAAACGTATAAATTAGATGCTGTCTCCAAAAAATATTTTGATGGAATTCGTTGTTAAGTTGGAAATAAATGGACTGTCCAACATCATGTCATATCATAATGAAGAGTTGAGAGGAAATACGAATTCTAATTTTGTGTATAATGGACACACTTTATGTAGTATAGTAATCTATTTTTTATTAATTTTTTATTTATATAGCTGATATTGCATTGATATAAATGATAGCTATTCAAAACACTTTCCTTACGTAACGCACTTCGATAGCCAAGTCAAAGAGTATGTTTGTTCTGGGGTGGAAAAAGTGTTTTCATCAGGTTCATTTAACGCCAATGGTTCAAAATAATGTATTTCAGTTATTACAAACTTACCTACGCATAACGCGTTTTCTTTTAAACATTAAAATTTCACTAGTTTACTATAGGTTTCAATTATATATTTATACTGGAAACATGTTCCGATTTCACCCGAGCAGCAACGCCGTCCTGGTTTCGCATGAATAACATCGCGCCTGACCCCGAATGGATAGGTTCATCATATTACAACCAAATTACACAAAACATTAATGCATTATACACACAAACATTTCTCCTGAAAATCTCCATCCATTGTTGAAAACCGTATGGAAATCCGTTCAGTAGTTTTTGAGTTTACCGCGTGCAGACAGACAGACGCAGCACGAAGTTTGAAGACATTTATCGGAACCAAAAAAGTATTTTTCTATAAACTTAATTTATTTGGAGTTATAATCAAATCGTTATCATTCAAATAATTCTGAATACTTCCGAAGTATTTTCACAAGCAAAAAGATTATATTTAAAACTAAAAGGGATACACGTTGATGAAATCAATATTCTTACCCTAAATACATTGTACAAAGTTTTGTAATACAAGGTTTTTCTAAAAACTCAAACAAGATTATGGATACTGACAATCGAAACGTTATAAATGAGCTCACTTTGAAGTATTTTTCCCATTCTATTTTATTGATCGATGAATTGTTTCAGTTTAATTTTTTTGAATCTTCCATAATATTATGTTCTAGCCTTTTCAATTCAAAATTCATTTACCAAACTATTACTTTTAGTTAAAAATGGGAGTGTTCAGAAACCATCCTTTGAAGTCGAAGTGTGGTTTATGAATACTCCCATTAATTCATATCGTAACAACCTTCTTGAAGAAAAAGTTAAAGATGAAGATTTCAAATCTACCATCATTCAATCATATCAGTTTCATTTATATTATTGAATGGTCTGATTTTCAGTTGAAAGACTGATTAATTTTTTGAATACAGTTTATTGTTTTAGTAGTAATGAAACTCTATATGAGGACATTCAATATTTCTGTTAATATTATTCAATTCAAGTTATTTATGATTTTTCTCGATATAAAGGTAATATTCATATAATACTAGTAGGCTCTTCAAATATCCAGTGACCATCCGAAGTCATCAATTGAATCAAGATTTCAGATTGACATAGTTCCAATGACATATTTAAAAACCAATAATTGTATATCCTAATTTGAGAAAATATAGTGTTGATTATATAACTTTCTTTTGAAAAATTACTCATGAATTATTATCTATAATACAATTATATTAAATTTATTACAATTACCTCATCATTATTTGCTCTGTACCCTATTCGAGGCAGTCCCGTCACTTGCACCAAAAAACAACATTCTGTATTGAATTTATTATTAAATCAGTAAGGATTATGTGAACACGTGCTTCTTAATTAAAATGATCGTGAACTTTTGATAC
>WOGJ01263345.1:0-11488 GCA_015342185.1 Leptinotarsa juncta
TATTGCGGCAACGAACATTGACGATCTTTTCTCGTCATTTCCGCACGGTTCTGGATTATTCGCGTAGGCTTCGCCGATACGTTCTCGATGAGTCATGACTTTTCTCGCTCTGTCAGGGCCGGCTTCAGATTCATTACAATATGTTTAAAATTGATCTGAAAGGCATATAGTGTTTTAATTTACCTCTTTGTGAATTTTCTCCTTCAACAATCTGACAAAGTGAAAATTGTAATGCAAAACTGTATAGAGATGTAAGAATTGCAAGCTTTTCCTTCATCCAGATAAGTTAGATAATGCGTAGAATAAATATATTTTTCACAAAAGGAAAAGTGCCCTACATCAGTGACGTGTATTTCCAAATTTTGCCTATAAATAAAAAAGCTAAGAATTCTATGGATACTTACATAACATTTCCTATTTCCGCGCAGGTTCCGGCGCAGGTCACGGGGCACTTTTGTTAAACCTACAATAAAAATAAGAACGTTTAATAGCACAATTAAAATATAACCAGACTAAAATTACCTAACCTAACCTAACCACTAATTACTAGTAGGTACTAATATTAAATTAATATTTTAATAATAATATAAGTTATAAAAAGGATTTGAAGCTTTATAACTCCTTGATGATGACAACTCGATTATCTGTCGAAAGCGCTCGCATATAATTAAATAGGAGTTATAAAGCTTGAAATCTTTTTATAACTTATATGAATAATAAAATACTGACAATAAAGAAAAATTAGTTGCATTATTCAAAATAAATTAATATTATATTGAGGTTAGGTTAGGTTTAGCGAGTCAATATAATATTAATTTAAGTACTAGTAATTAAAGGTTAGTCTGGTTATATTTTAATTGTGCTATTAAACATTCTTATTCATAGTATAGGTTCAAAAAGTGCGCTGGGACCTAAACGACTATCAACTACAGTACACAGAAATTCGTACAGCTTTGTGTACATTTCTTTTTTCCGAATAATATCTCTCTCTAACACGGATCTTTAATTTGTGCAGAGTGTTGATTTTTCACTGGCCGTGTCTCATTCTGTAAATTGTATATTTTGCTGTTTTCCTTCTCAATATCGTCTTATTTACTAACTTATTGTTCAGATGTCAAAAGTGAGTTGATAAATGATAAAAATTCAACGTTATAAATGCAATTTTTCATTTTGTTGGGTTTTGTATATGTGACTATAGACCTGATTGTATTTTTTGTTTTGTAAGGAGTTCCAGCATCGTATCTATTGTCAAATCGCTTTATCCTTTCAGATCATCCAGGAATATAAAGAACGACGTTATTTGTGAAAAATGTTGATGGTAGTTGAATCGATGGTTGTTGTTATTACTCTTTGTAGGGCCATTTTGTTGTTTCACGACAGTTTATTTTCCATTGCATTCGTTGTAAAATTTATGAATCAAAGACCTCATTAATCCTTATCTCCTACAAGTTTCGCCTTCTGAGGGTTATCGTTCATAGGGGTGTGCCAGCTGGTTAACGGAAAATCAGATTTTTTTAAACAGATTCCAACTCTTTCATAAGTATATAATTTATAATACCTCTTTTGACACTTGCATGATGGTTTTATGTGTTGCGGAGGTATCTTCTAGTGTGTGAATTATTTCGATAAACAATTTTTCCAATATGATATGACAATTTTCCAAACGTTACATTGAGGAAAGGAAGTTTACCATTTTGTGCTGAAAACAAAATGGAGTTAATCCCAACCGAAATCTCGCAGAATTTTGAATAGACATCCCTTTGCAGCACTTTAATATTATAATATTAATGATATTGAAACTTTTTTCGCTCACTGGGTTTGGAATTTTTTGTTCAGTTTGACTGTACTGTTTGTACTTGAGTACCACCACTGCTATTATGAATGTTTCCCAAGAACAAGTTCAAACGACTTTAAGCACGACCGACTGACTTACTTACAGTCAATAACAATAATCTAAGAGTAACTGTACATCTGGGGACCATCGTAGTTTCTAATTTGCGTGATTAGATTTCTTCATTCATATCTGAAGCAGGTGTTACTTGCACGTCAAGTTTAATCGACGTGAAGATTATTATCGTCCGACAACTGGACATTAATTTCGATTTCGACCCATTTTTCACTGGCATGTGGTAGACACTATTATTGTATACGAATGTATATTGTATACATGAAACCACAGTTTTTGTAATAATGGAAATAAAACATGAACTAGATTAACATGAATATACCTACTTATGAAGAAATAAGGTCGCATAGTACACTGTAATAGCTTTTTTGATAACTACACACTCCTTAATGAAAATATTTGTAGTTGTTGAATCATGAGGTTTATTATATCAACATTTAAAAAATAGTAGTGATGAAAGTTTATATTTTTCAACCAGTGGCATCGGTACGGGAATTGACTTCGATATTTTTAAAGAAAAAAATTATACGCCTATAAATTTTCCTCAAATAAAATTTATTTTTGACCCTGGTTCAATTTGGGATAAAACAGTCCCTGAGGTTTTTTCCTATAATACATAGTTTTTGAGTGGAAAAATAAAAACCCTTGTATTGTCGAGAAATTATTGAAAAATTTTATTGTATTAAATTCGATTTCATTTCAGTAATATTTGATGAAACTGCACATTTTTTGATACAAAAAATTCTCCAATTCAACAGTAGTATGTAAAATGTAAACTTTCATCAACTGTCACTGCATACCAAATATCACTAAAATTTTACAAATGGTTTTGGAATATAATACTTCTTTTGGACCATGGCTCATGATTAACACCGTTCAATATTCGCATCATATCATTAGGGAACACCCTGTATATAGTTATACTAGGCATTTGCTGTCGAAACTCTTGCACTTAGTGTGCAAAGTGAAACACATAAATGGATAAACAGTTATTAAGACAACTGTTTCGATAAATAGCTTGGCATGCAGGAAAGTCAGGGAAATCTGTGAAGAAAACAGCTACCTAAAGCACAGCCGGTCGGTCGGTAGCCAGGCGGTTCGACGTGGGTGCTTTGTTCACTTACTCGAATTATCTGCCTGTTGGTCGGTGGTTCAAGCTCTAATCTGAACGACCCCATTTTTACGGTAAAACATATTAGGGTGCAAAATAGGCTCAAAATTCCTTTAGATTCGTGATCAGGACTACAACTTACTACGAATAAACTTTTTTCCTGAAAAAAATTCAGTCCTGAAAAATCCGAATTTGCCTCACTTCTTATGGAAACACCCCCGGTGTTGGACTGATGGAAATGCTCAAAATGCACCGACCACCTGAATGGGGTTGGCCAAAGTATAACCAGTCAAGTTTCATTCATTTTCAAATAGATATAATTCAAATTTTTCAAATGGAACACCCTGTATTTTTTCATTTGTATGAAATGTTTCAACATTCCACTACCTTTTTTAGCAGAGGTTTACTAATACGAAAAACTGATATTTTACTTGCTTTTACCGAGCACCCTATATATTGTTTCCGAAAGTTGAGATTTCCTAAATTATCCTAGTGGTATTGACTAACTACTCCTAAAAAAATTCGCCTAACTGCTGTAGATATGCGGGGAGAATCGAAAAACTTTTGTCGGCGAAATAGGTTTTTCTGGAATAACTTGGCAATGTCGCAAAGAAATTCGAAAACAGAAATTCCTTAGAGACGCATTCATATACTGGGTGTTCTATTTAAAAAATATAACTTTGGTTGGCCACGCTCGGCTGAATCGCTCAGTACGCAGGACAATAATTCTAAAAGATTGTTTCCTCTGATCGCAATGGACCGAGGGAATCTTAGTGACTCACCCTGTACATAACTGAAGATATAACTCATATCGATTAGACAGAGAAATCTACTGTTACAGAAACTATGCAGATGAATTTTGAAATTATAGATATTCAAAAGTTTCAAGAGTATTTTTGTATGATTATTATCTATTGTTTCACTATCATTAATTGTTCCTTTCTTTTCAGCCTCCTCCCGCTTCGAGGCAACAGAGCCAAATTTCGGAGAAGGATATGAAAGATGAGCGATTATCGACGAACAACAACGTCAAAGTCTCCCCTATCCCTACCCCCTCCCTGCAAACTCCTCCCTCTTCTCCCCAACAACCCACTCAGTCGAAGAGGTTGTTGCAGGAGGTACTCTCTCGACCCGGTCCCTACCCCATGATAGTTATCCCCCCCAAAGGGTACTGGGTCGACGGTTTGGATCACGAAGAACACTTCGACCATAGGGGGATGCCCATCGTTCCCCATCCGACTTGGAGGGCTAAGTTCGAAACAGACGACACGGCGAAGTGTTACAGGAGGTTTTTCGTTAAGAAGGTGAGTGCCTTTATATGAGAGAAATGTTCGAGGTGGATATTTTTCGAAAAAATAAATCTGTTCGGCTTTAATAACATTCTCATTAGAAAAAGATCGATTTAAGATTTTGCATTAGTAAGTTATTCTTGTCAGAAATATTTGACAATTTGGAATTGAGGAAAATAATTTTTGTATGACTGTTGAAAAAAGTTCGAAAAATGTGCCAATTTTGTGACTGTTGAATTATTTTTATTCGCCAGTTTGTAAACTTTGCAAATTTAACTACTTCAAAATATATTATCCAAAGTCATAATTAACGAACCGACAGTTCATGTTAAAAAGATGTGGATATCGCACTAAATGGAACGAACAGTGGTTGATCTCGCGAAACTAATGATGGTGTGTTCAATTCATACTGACTGCAGTTTTTTAAATTTCAACCACTCAATTTTGAAGATGTTCAAAATTAAATCAAGTAAAGAAAATGAGAAATTTTTTGACCGTTTTTTTATTAAGTTTCATTATGGAAATGGATGATTACTGTTATTCTGGACACAAATGAATCTTATTTTGAAATGTATTTGATATAGGTCATGGAAAAGGTATATTATTCTACTTGGGAAAAATGGTCGATGATTAACGACGTAAACCGAAGGCGAACGTCGAAAATCTTTTCTCAATGCTTATGATCTAGTACGATGAATCACAAAATGTCAAATGAAAGTCGTAGATCGTGCAATTATCTGCAAAAAAATGTTATCGTCTTTTTTTGACCTTCCACAATCTGAAAAATTGTAACGCAGAACTTCATACAGTTATAGAAAACTTTTTAGTTCACCCTAATAAGTTACTGCGAAAATATATTTTATCAGATACTGATCATATTTAAATAATTTTGCCTATCAAATAAATATAATTTAAAATACTTAAAAGACGCTTTTGAAGAACATCGATCTAAAAAGTAAAAAATTTTTGTTTTTAAATAAGATTAAAACGAAAATACTAGTATTATTGTGAAAAAAGCGACGGGCACCTGATATACAAAAATATGGCACAAAACGCCCACGCTTTTTTTACAATGATACTAGTATTTTTCGTTTTTTATTGTCTTTAAATTATCTTAAAAAAATAATTTTCAACTTTTTAGTTCGATCTTCTTTAAAAGCGTGTTTTTTTAGTTTTTTAATGTATATTTATTATTCATTTTTTAGTTTCGTATGCTATAAAAGCGTGTTTTTAGTATTTTTAAACTATATTCATTTTATCTAAACTTTGGGATTTATCAGCCGTATAATTGTTTAGAAAAATGACCATTGATATTTTCCGATTCCGGAGAGGAAGCCTGAAAATCAGCTGCGCAAGACATCAGGCGCGCAAAGGGGGGTTACAAATACGGCAGCAGGCGCGTGAGTTGATAAAAAAATTATTTTTTTAAATGAAGAAAAAAATGTAAAGAGAGTTCGAATTATATCAAAGAGGTTACGTACATCGCCATCTGCCCGCGAATAGATCTAGCACTAATGTCGATATATCAAGGAGTCACGTACAGCGCCATCTGCCCGCGAATAGAGCAAGCAATAATGTCGATATATCAAGGATATTACGTACAGCGCCATCTGCCCGCGAATAGATCAAGCAATAATGTCGACAATCAAACAAACATATATACATACATAAAGGTGAAGCTAATAAAAGCGGGTTAATAAAAAAGGTTAAGAAATCGTACGGAGGTTAAAAACTGGCTCCGTGTAGCTGTGTTTTTTGTTCATTCTATATTCGAAACATTCTCGATCGATGCCAGAGTTTGCTATTTCGACATCTGTATAAAGTTCTCCATTATAATTGTTGTATTTTTCAGATTGCAGAGGGTTAAAAAACCCAAAAAAAGCGATAAAATTCTGTCATTTTATCTAGATTGGTACTTTTTGGTAATACTCCCGAGATTTCAAGTAGTTGTTGTTCGGATTTCTCCATCGCCTGTAAGGTAGCGCAATTTTTCAACATGGTATCCCTAATAGGAATACTCCACCGACAATCTTTAATGCAGTTTCTTTCAATTTTTTTTCCTCCTCTTGCTGGAATGGAAAAATCATTTAAAGGAATGACGGTTCGACGTGGGTGCTTTGTTCACTAACTCGAATTGACTGCTGTGTTGGTCGGTGGTTCAAACCCCAAGCTGAACGATCGATTTTCACTTGTGTTAGAAATCACACGTTAAAAGGTAAGACCTCGTTAATCCTAAGCCTTCGCCTGTCTCTCCACCGACCGAATCAGGTTTTCAGTGTTTGCTAGACTTTCACTTATTTGGTATGGGCTACAAAAAACCTCGGGTTGCAGTTAGCTTTCCTACCTACTACTTGTTTTGGAAAGAGAGATATTTCCGATCTTTTCAAATATTAGAAAATATTCAAACTCCTCAAACCACCGCTGATGAGGAGTTGAAGCTTTTACCTGAAACTCTGGATCCAGATTGAGTGCGAAAGTAATTGGACCTTTATATCATTTGTTTCACTTCTCATCAGATCAATATTTGTTGTTAGAATTGGAAAGAATAAAGAAATTACTCCTACTTGATTCTATATAAATTTTTCTGTGATCCACAGAAAAATTTGTGATGTTGATTTTTCTTCTTTTTGCTGGAATATTTTAATATCATTCAAAGTATTCATTAAAAAAGAATCCTGTTAGTTTCTAAGTTCACGATCATTGAAGACCACTGTTTGCCTATTTGTCGTCGGTGCGCTCTAAAAGTTTCGAAAACTCACTTCTCTTTTTGCATCGAGGCAATGAAGCAAATTCAATCTATGAGAAATACAATGTTCGCTTTCACAAAACTTTTAAAAATGTAAATTTCCTTCTCCCAGAACTGCGACGGCTATGGAAATTCGTAAAATATTTCTCGAACGGTTAAACCAGAAATCGGAAAATCTCTCCGGATACTATTTGCTCGGCCAACGAAGATAACGAGGAGAACTTTGAACGTCTCTCGTTTGTTTTCCTAATTCGGACTCGTGAAAATGGAGATAATTACTGGGTTTCGAAGTGGATTTGTAGAGATTCTGGCTGGACGATAATGAAAGAACAGATGCCCTGAAGTCTGTCTTGGAGCACATCTATCGATAAAAAGGGGGAATGGCGATTGAATTTCTGCACTTGTGAATCCAAGTTGTACTAAGCGTATTAGTTCACTTTTGGTGATTCTTTGAAGCCAATGAAAGTCATAGTTCAGGATCATCGAGTGCTGCTGATAACATTGCATCCGGCTGGATTTTCTACATGACCCGCAACAATATTGAAACTATTTATTCTTTGTGAAAGCTATTTTTCGGTTTTTTGCTTGATGTTTCGTCTACTACTGCGGTAGATAACATCAAAGGCGATGTTGTAACGTTCGCAGTGCCCTACTGCAGAACCTGGTTTTATTATCAACAACTCCTTGGATTTCATATAATATACAAAAATCATCGTTCTGCAAGAAGGTGACATTCTAGTTTCCTTTGATATCAGTTATTCATTTCCTAGCGTCCCAATTCCATATACCTTACAATAAATACCTCAGGAAATTACTGGAGAAAAGTAATTTCAATAATAACGAAATTGATGAATTCGCTTCTCTCACTAATTTGTGTATGAAATAAAACCGGTTACAGGTTGAAGGTTGTTTTTATGAACAACAGTAAGGAACGGCTATGGGTAACCCCTTGTCCGCCTACCTGGCAAACCTTTTCATGTGCAGATTCGAAATGGAAACTCAAGAAATGTCAAAGCTTTTCCCTAGGATATGGCTGAGATATGTGGATGATGTATTTGCGATATTCGACAACAAAAAATCGAATATTGAGAACTTTGTTTTCTTTTTAAGTAACTGACTTTCTTCAATAAAATTCACGTTTAAGTTAGAAAATAAAGGACAACTTCCATTTCTTGACGTATTGGTAATGAGAAGTCAATGTGAACAGCTAGAATACGATGTTCACATCACTGTGAACATCACAAACGTGCTGGGTTGAATTTTTTAGTGCATCGTCTTTTGACGTTTCCTCTCACACATGAGAAGTTCATAAAAAATAATCTACTATACAGAAAATAGCAGTCAGTAACGGTTTATCGAGGGGTATTGTAGATGATATTATAAAGGAGAAAAAGTTTAGGTTGGGAATTAACAAAATATGGACTTTTAGAATCGACGAAAACCAAAATAAATATATTTCGTTGCATACCACCAATAGACGAAGAACTTTGAAAAGATTCTCAGGAAACTAAGTATGAAGGTGGTATTTGAAACAAGTCATACACTAGAGAGCTTTTCTGGAAATCCAAAGGACAAAGTCGAGAATTTGGAAACTGGAATTAACGAAATTAAATGTCAAGACCGCGATGTCAAATATTATGAACAGACTGAAAGATCTATTGAAATAAGATATAAGGAAAACTTAGCACACCTGTAATATGAAAAACCAGAAAAATCATCATTCGTCCATAATGTTTTGCAATAAAAACATTACATAGACTTCGGTTCATTAAGATTAGTTAGACAAGTTAACAACAACAGACATCTAGATGCCTATGAGAGCTTAGAAATTAATCAACATAATATTATGAATACCGATGGTGGACCAATATACAATAGTTTACTATATAGCAAGTGGATAAGGCAAAATTGTGATTTAATTTCAAGACGCGGGTACCTAGCAGAGGTATGTATGGTATAAGGACAACAGTGAAGATGAACAGTTGAAGATGATCATTTGATGATTGAAACACGTGTCGAGATGTTGGTGTTGGTTAATACTCATTACTTCACCAAAAGTTACAAACAGTGCATTGCAAGTGGTGCCAATGTTGTTGTTCCCATTGTTCCGACCATATTAACTACGATGCTAATATTTGACTCTGGTTTCACATTATTATTAGTGGAGTTGGTTTCTCTTGATTGGTTTGCCTGACCTTGCTTGTGTTCCTTTAAGGACAGGTAGCCAGATTTTATTAATGTTCATTACCTCTTCTTTTCTATTCTAGTCAAAGTGTTTCAAAATCGAGCGAAGTTGAGCTCAAGTTAAAGCTCGGCCTAACCCCTTTGCACCCCTTTGAGGAGTGAAAAAGGATCATCTGCTCAAGACTATCCTTCTTGGGCTCGGACTCGAATAAATGCAGCTCGTATTCGAGTTAAGCTTCGAGTTGAGCCAAGCTTGATATGGTGGCTTGACATGTATCAAGCCAATAGCTGTTTGCAGTTGAGGCGCTATTTACAAGTAGATTTTTTTGGGTTTTGAAAACGGAAAAGGTTTATTTTTCGAAACATCAACCATCTGACAAAGCTGAGTATAGAAACTTAATTTTGTCCTAATGAAAAGAGAAATGAGAATGTCTATGTTTTTTACCACTTTTATTTGTAACTAGCGTTACTGCAGTTTCGTCCTATATGGACATTCTCAAACTTAAACAGTAAACTGTAACGTTACTTACAAATAAAAGTGGTAGAAAACATAGAAAATTTCATTTATCTTTTTATCATAATCTCCTACCACATAGCAACGGCTACATCCATCAATTTATTAGTAGAAAATTGTTACTTTGCGTTTTTATTAATGTGGGTTATGCACTCTTCAATGGTATGGAATTCATAACTAGCGTCAGCAAGACTGAATAAAGGTGAATAAATTAGTGTCTAAATATTAAATATATTTTATTAGACATAGACACTTTTCGCCATTAAGAAGAGAGAAGATGTCCGAAGAATATAGAAAACATCTCAGCTTTGTAATTAAAATGTATAAAAACTGAATATTATGTGAAAAAATAAAAACAAATCTGTCAAAAATGGCCTATTATTATAAACGTCAAAAAATATTCAGTATAATTCGCTGTTGGGTATCCCACGAAAAAAAAATCCACTAAAATACCTTCATTGCCGTGGTGATTTATCAAAATATCGTATTTTGATTGGTTCAAAATTACAGGTGTGGAATTTTCTATATAAAATCCTGAATTCCGGGAAAATCTCTTTTGGCATTCTATTGCTTCATTAATATACACTGTGCGGCACCGAAAATGAAACAGGTCGATTATCTTCAAGACAAAATTATTGAGGAAAAAATATAGAAAGAGGTCAACTTTCAATACAACAGGGACAATGGGAACAAAATCAATTAAGTTTCGAATAAACTATTCACAAATATGTGTGATGGTTCACAGAAGTTACCTTCAGATAAAAACTGAAACAAAAAAACCCTCTCGAAAAAACTGCTTTTACATGAACATTGAATTACACAAAAGGAAGAATACTTTCGAAACGACTTTTATATAAAACATTGAACTATAGAAAGGAGTAATTGACGTATAATTTGATATTCACATATGAAAATAGTTCTTTCTAAAATACATTCTCTTTCGTGTGACGAATATCTTCAAGACACATTTATTTTGAAAAAAATGTAGAAAGAGGTGAACTTTTAATTCAAGGTGGAAACATTTTTATCATAAAGTCAACTGTCATACGTCCTTCCCTGTCCCATGATGACCATCACTTTGGAATTTGAATAGGAAAAGTACTGAGTATGACATATTATCATTATTATCATTGTTGTAATTATTTTTTTGAACCTAATTTGCACTGGTCGGATTCTCTTCCTGATCAGACACATACTCAAAGCCCTAGGGTAAGTGTACTGCTGAGATTTCTGCCTTAAGGAAGCAAGCCAGCATAATCTTGAAATTTGACTGAATGGTCTGGATAGTCCATGGAGTTCGAAGAAAAAAATCTCAATATTTCATTCGTTTTTTCTTTTTTTTTTAGAACGATATTTGCCTTGCCGGGAGCTGACAACTCCACGACAAATATCGTCTTAGGCTGGTGGTCGAGAAGGACTTCATCAGGCCTATCAGCTTGTATGAGCCTGAGGAGAAAAAATAGTTCCAATAACATAGGTACTTCTCGTTTTCCACAAGTGATTCAATATCCCCCGGAGCGTAGGTAAACACCGGTGTCTCGTCCATAACGTGATAGTTCCATAGGTGGTATTATTATTATTATCATTTTTGTTTTATAGCGAAGTGTGCGCTGGTCAGGCCCTATCCCCCGAAGCCCCGATACATTCGGGAGGGCGCGCCTGCATTATCAACCAACGACCTCTCCCAACACCGTGGTATAAGTGATCATTGAATCCAAGAATCATGTGCACTGAGTAA
>WOGJ01263382.1:506-10557 GCA_015342185.1 Leptinotarsa juncta
CTTCATGTCACCCAGTACTCAATAAATATCCAAATAGTGAACAATATATTGAATTTATTAATTATTATTAATCAAATTCGACATGATCAACTCATATAATAGTATTGGCAACATTATTCATCAAGGATCAATTAATGACTACAATAAATCGAAATATCAATCAGTGGCACCATCTTTGGGCAACGTCAGAACTACTCCACATGGTCTACAACAATAATTTGAGTGTATATTAAACTCAGTTTGTATATTATATGAATATAATATTTCTGAAATCACGTTTGAGCAGCCCATAAAACTGATTTTTTTTACCACCTATAACCCACCTTTTGAACGGTAATATCGTATCACCAGCCCCCAATGCAGTTCATCAGTCAAACTCTAGATAGCACAATATTCACTGGAAAACTTTACGCTCAATAAAAATTACTATAGTATAAAGAGGAAAACAATAACTCGAATTCCCTGATAATGTTAGACCCTTCAAGTGTCTTAAAAGCAGTCAATTTTAGTCCTGTCATTCTGTCATTCCCTATATAAAAGCAAAGCCCCATATTCGTTATGGAAAAGGGGTAACCATAAAATTCATCTGTGTTGCTTATCACATAATAGGTATAATTTCGGTATAATAGGTAACGAAAAGGCTGACCAGCTGGCTAAAGAAGCCTTTACAATTCCTTTTAGTGATTTCAAACCGATATGAAATCTTACTACAAGAAAAGTCTAGCCAAACTATGGCAGGGCCAATGGAATGTGTTTTCTAGTAAACTTTTCGAAGTGTTTAGCACTGTACTTTCATGGAAACATAGAATTTTGAATAACTATTAAATTGTTGCACCTCACACAATTCCACTGTTCTTGATGTTTTTATTGTATAGTCGCAAATGAACCTGAAGGTTGAGGAGCGTTCAAATTAACTAATTCATAATCAAACTGAATACCCTCCAGGTTTGAAGTATCTGCGTGGGAAAAAACTTAATTTTCTTTCTAACTTCTCAGTTTTTCAGGTTATGAATCAGGGAATGGAACTCAAAGACAATATTGTTGTGGGTCTTGCGGGAAGATCTACAAAAATCGAACAACATTGAGTCGTCACATCCACCATGAGTGTGGCAAGCCTCCTTCATATGCTTGCGAGACATGTAATAGAAAATTCAGAAGAAAGGACAGAATGAAAATGCATGAGATGACACACGTGTTATAAAAGCATTTTTTTAGGTTTCAACATAAAAATTATCATTGGTTTGTGTTATATTAATAACAATACTAGTTTGAATACAATGAAGATACTTCTTCCATACACTAGAACTGTAATCTTGTTTCGATGCGCTATTCAATCAAGTTAGCGTGATTTGAAAGTAATAATAATGATAATGTATTTCCCTTCAGATATTCACAATCAGTATAGGATCTGTTGAAGTTTAGATATAGCAAAGAAATATTTTAACTCTCATACTATTTATATATTATAAACTAAGTTTATGCAGTTTATGAGATATATAGCTTCTTATGAAATATACCCTTAACCCCATTTTTATGTGGCTTAAGATACCCGAATTTTTAGATATTGTTGAATTATTGTTTTTTGATAATCTAGAAGTGTTTTCATTGCATTCGTTGCATCCACTATTACGTCGCACATCACTAATATAGTTATCTCAACTGGAAAATGGATATTTATATATTTATTAATTATCAGATGGTTACATTTTGAGCAAACTGTTAATTTTCAATAATACATTGAATATTTCTGAGCATGATTTTATTAAAAAAACTCCAAAATGCCCTTTTTGCTTAGCTTTTTTGCCACCTCTTTTTCCTACGTCTTACTTAAAAGTTATTGCTCATGTCGCTTTCACCAATCATTCGGTAAGATTGTACGGCTGAGATAAAAAATCATCTAATTTGATGGAGATAGGTCAATTCATCAAATTATTTCGAATAAACCCTGGCTGACACAATTGTGTCATTTTTCAAATTTTATGAATTATTGAAAAAAATGAAATGGTATAAAATTTTCGAGATATTCGTCGATGAATTCGTTTTCCTTCCCCTGTTTTGTGTCCTCATTACAAAAACGCAGATAATCTAATTGGTCTACAGGTCTACCAATGTTTTCTTCAGAAGAACAGAAAAGATCAATAATAATCGTAGCACAGCTTTTATCTCGTTAGGACCAATAGAGCAATAGAGTGAAAATAGAAATGAAAATTTCTTTGTTTTTTACCACTTTTATTTATAACTAACGTTACTGCAGTTTCGTTCTAAATTGACATTATCAAACTCAAAAAAAACTTAAAAAACATAGAAATTTTCATTTCTCTTTTCATCATGATCTCATACCACGTAGTAACGGCTACATCCATCAATTTAGAGCAATAGAGGGTTACGAATTCTTTTTAGTGGGCTAGAGTGACTCCTTGTATTGCTATATATTGCCGTATATTACTTTTGACGAATATCTATTAGTCATTTGTCATTTTGTTTCAAATTGAGCAGATTTCTGCCAAATATACTATAATTATATTAATAACGGAATCTATTATGCAAATCCAAAAAAATTCATTAGAAAAGGGATCATTTTGAAACCTTTTTTCTCTATATGGAAGAACTTGATAAAAATCGTCCTTTTTCATGAATCTTCTTTCAGAACATATTTAATTCAGGTGTTTCACATTGTTGTTGTTGAATTGTCCAAGCTCTTTATTTTTTCAATAAACAACTATAATGTTTTTCCAATTCACACCTGAAAGTCGGTAAGCCCATGAACTACTAAATCTATCAAAGATAATATCGAAATAAGAAATATCGCTGTGAAATTTACGAAATAAATGTTCAACTATCTGTTTGATGAATCAAAACTAGGGTTATATTAGGATTAGTTGTGAATAACTATTTATCGTTACATAATTTATTGAGTTTGAGAATGATTTCAATGATTTGTGTGATGTAATAATTCCTCTTTTTCTTCAGAACGAGAATTTAATAATAATTCAGAAAACACTATATGAGATTTCACCAAACAATTTTATAAAACTACAACACATGTTTCGCTATACAATAGTTTCTTCAAGCGTGTCTATACTGACGCGTCTATAGTTATGTATAGATGTATAGACACTCCTGAAGAAGGTGTTGTATAGCGAAACACGTGTTTAGTTTTGGTAAAACTGTTCAGTGATGACAACAGGTATATTGATGGATGTAGCCGTCACTACGTGGTATTAGATCATCATAATAAATGAAAAATGAAACTTCCAATGTTTTTTAAACACTTGTATTTGTAATTAATGTTACTGTAGTTTTGTAGGACATTTTCAACTGAATACCATAAACTGCAGTAACGTTAGTTACAATTAAAAGTGGTTCAAAAATGTAGAAAGTTTTATTTCACATTTTTCATGATAACACATGATAATCTATTTTTCTGTTAATCAGCTGTCGCCCCCATACGAACGATAACTCTCAGAAGGTGAGAAACTTGTGCGCGCTAAGGACTAACGAGGTCTTACCTTTTAACGTGTGTTAAAAGGTAACGGTATGTTTGATGATTAGACATCAACACTAACGACAAATTTGTATCCAATATTTTTTTATAATTATTAAATATCAAATACAATCGAGTATCATTTACCTAATTCTGGGTATCCTGTAGCAATTTTTAATAATGAATCGAACAGCTGAAGTACTTTGAAAATAGAATAATTTGTTTTTGAAACTGTATTTAGGCATCATTTCAGAGGGGACTATCTAAGCGTAATATTTTTGGTTTCCTCAAACCCCAAAACAGTGAAAAATAAGAATTTCATTAGTTTTGACTTCCATTGTCTGAAAGACAAGAAAAATTAAAAAAGAATAGTTGAAAATAACAATTACAATATTGAGCAAAAAAAATCTGAAATGAAAGAAAAAGAAGAACAGAATTATACAAAAAATTAGAAATGAAAATAAAAAGTAAAGAGATTCCAAACCAAGTCACTTCACGAAGTTTTGATTGTTAGTATCTTCAATCGTCTTCGGGTGATGACTGGACTAATTCCTTCGAGAGATGACTATTTATGGGTCATTCGAGTACTTTCACTTATATTCCTTTTCTTTTTTCCGCCTCAACGGCTTAGTGAAAGATGACCGTTTCGCAGGAGTTAGCTATTTTTCGCTTGATTCTGGGTTTCCATATATGGCGTATCTCTACGTTAGCTTGGCAGAATATATTGTTGGACATGTATGCGGCTACTTTGAATTTCCTCCTAAATCAATGTTCCTCCATGTGTATGATCTCAGCTTGGGACCACTCGATGTTATGTTGATGGGTCTAAACATGCTCTGCTGTTTCCGATTTGCTGGTTTCCCCTCAGTGTATGTGATTCTTGGTCCCGGCAATGCAAACTTTCAATGGCCTCTTAGTTTCACAGATATAGGATTTTTCCGCACTCATAGGATATCCGGTGAATGCAATTTTTGGAATCGCAGTCCACGTTTGGTGTCCTGGTTTTCGTGAGGCTGCTACGGGTAGTGTATCCGAATCTGAAGCAGGTTCTGACGTTGTACTTGTAATCAATTCTTCTTATTCTCTCCGATAATCCTCTGATGTATGGAAGTGCAAGCACTAGCTGTGACGGCTTCTCTTCCTTTCAAGGCTCCTGCTGTCTTCTAGCCAAAGTCTCTTCCACCATTGCTTTGAAGTAGCCATTCTGTTGCAAATCATTTTTGATGATGTCTAGTTCCTTTTCGAGACCTTCCTTCGTATTACAGAGACCGAAAGCACGGTCTAATAGAGTGTTAATGATTCCTCTTTTAGTCGATTGACGATGGTTGGATTCGTGGTTTATATATTGTCCCGCGTGAGTGGTTTTTCGGTATATATATGTTTCCCACTTAGTATCGGTCCTCTTCACCAATACATCTAAGAATGGCAATTTGTTGTGGACTTCCTTCTCCATTGTGGAAGTGATGGAAGGTCTTACGCTGTTGACGTGTTTCAGGATGACGTCTAGTTCAGTATTCTCATGGTTCCATATTATGAAGGTCAATGTCAACGTATTTCGAACAGACATAATGTTTCTTGTGTGCTTCTTCAATGGCCAGAGTTCCAAAACACTCCATATATATGTTGGCTATGACTGGTGAGAGTGACGATCCCATTGGCAGTCCCTCATATTGTGTAAAGAATTCGTCCTTCAGTTGGAAATAACTGTTTCGTACACAGCTTGCTAGTAATTTCATAATTATTTCCATAGGTAAATTCGTTCTATCTTCCAGGTCCCGTCATCGGATAGCTTCCTCTGTATGATGATCGGAACGTTGGTGTAAAGGCTTTCGACGTCGAAACTGATTAGTTGATCTTGCTGTGTGACGTCAATTGCCCCTAGTAGTTCGTCAAAATGCCTTGAATTCTTCACAAAAGACGATGTTTTTCCTTGTAATGAGTAGCCGAATCTCTGGAGCTGATGATCTGTCTGAGCGGAATGTCCTTCTTGTAATTATTACTGCAATTAATGCAGTAGGGTCCCATGCGATTTTTGTATATTGTCCCTTCTGAAGAGCCTTTTCAGGCTCAAACCGATGAAGCGAAAAGAGGAAAACAGGGATAAGTGACAGTACTGGAATGACCCATAAATAGTCATCTCTCAGAGGAATTAGTCCAGTCATCACCTGAAGACGATTGTGGATACTAACAATCGAAACGTCGTAAAATAACTTAGCTTGGAATCTCTTAACTTTTTATTTTTATTTTTAATGTTTTTTTCAGTTATTCTATTTCTACTTGTATTTTATTTTACTGTTATTCAATTACAGGTGTTTTTTTGCTTAATGTAATTGTTATTTTCAGCTATTCTTTTTTAAATCTTTTTTTTATTAGTTCTTTCAGGAATTTGAAATCAGAAAAAGGAAGTCCGAACTAATGAAATTCATCATGAAACATTCTAAATCACCTTCAAATAGTGATAAATAAGGTTTGAAATCCACTCTTTAAACCTAACAGAAAAATAAACCTTAAAATATTTTCACAATAAAAAAAGCTGTGTATTTCAATGTTTAATTTTCGAAAAAATCACAATAAAAAATGGCCTTTCAAAACAAAAACTAAAATTTGAATTTAAGTACAGTACGAAAATCTATGGTTCCAGCTGAATAAAATGAAAGTAATCATCTATTGCAGTGTTTCATCATGGAAGACATGAATGTGTCAATTGTAACAGAAGCTACAGATGGAGAAGAGGATTGAGCCAGCATCTCAAGTACGAATGTGGAAAGGAACCCCAGTTTATTTGTCCCATGCCGTCCTGCAAATTTAGAGCACATATCAAAGGCAATTTGACGTTTCATATGAAATACAAACACAAGGCAATATTAACAGAACAGAAGAAATATAATTAGGAAAAATGCATGTCAATTTCTTGTTATTTAGTTTTTGGAACTACCTCAGTTTACCAGTATTATTATATTATAGATAGCTGTATTTCTTAACTCATTTCACACCTTTTCATAAAGGGTGCACGATAGGTGCTGAAGATCTATCAAAACTATCGTTCTGAATGTGTCGTTCACATGTTCGTGTATCAAAAATGCGCAGGCGTCTGCGAACCCGAGGCTGACGCAGATCATCGATTGGAGGCAGAATACCTGATTGAACAAATGTTCTCCCAAGGTGACATACGAGGAAGGTCTGACAAGTTTCCGACCAAACAGAGATACATGTCATTCTTTCAGATTTTTTTTAATTCAACATAGTCTCCTTTTAACTGAATTGTTCACGAAGGTGACTGCGGCTATATTTGATGAAAATATCTGTCCTCCAAGCGCAATATTCAGATGAGGGATCAAAAAGAAGTTGCTTGGAGCTAGATCTGGTGAGTAAGGCGGATGGTCAAGCAGTTAAAAACGTAATTCGTGGATTTCCGCCATGGCAACCGCAAGTTCTGCCTGCTGCTTGTTAAGTAATGAAGCCTAGTATGATCCTGTAATGATTTTACCTTTTTTTTAGATGATCGATTAAAATAACTAAATGACTATCCCAAAAAACTGTCACCATCATTTTCTCAGCTAAAAATACAGTTTTCGCTTTTTTGGAGCCGGTTTCCCCTTTGCAGTCCACTGTTAGGACTATATTTGTGTTTCGGGCGTATAATTGTGTATCCAAGTTTCATCTTCAGTAATTAATCAGCGCCAAAACTCGGATTTATTGCGCCTAAACTGGCGCCAACAGAGCATTGCAAATGTTCATTCGAACAAGTTATTGGTCTAACGTGAGCAAACGCGGCACCCAACGCGCGAACAGCTTTCTCTTGCCTACATTTTGATTTAGTACGCGACAAACACCTTCTTTTGATATGCTCATAACTTCTGCGGTCTCTCGCACTTTGATTGGACCATCCTCTAAACCTCTTTGGTGAACTTTTCGTCGGTAGTTGCAGTATTTGGACGTCCTGAATGTTCTCTACCAAGCTCTTACAGTCACGTTTAAATTCCGCTGCGCAAAATTTCACTGTGGTTACCGATGGTACAGAGTCTCCATACACAGATTCCAACTCATCTTTGATTTGCGTAGGCGTATGGCCTTACGAAAACAAATATTCGATGACAGCTCGATATTCGATTTTGTCCATTTTCATAAAAACACTAACGTCAACTCACTCAAACGACTGTTACATAACAACTGCGCGTTTAAAATGACTGAAACTTTAGCGAGTCAACAAATGAACAACGAAATTCACCAGTTTTCATTTACGACTGCTACTTCCTTCATGCTGCGGTCGGAAACTTTTCAGATCACCCTCGTATAATCAGTTACGCTTCTGATGTAGTGTTGACTCTGAATATGTTTTCATTATTTTTTCCGTTGGTTTGTGCACTAGGTATTAGAATATTTGATTCTAATGATGTCGAAACAACAAAAACGCTATATTTGAGACACGTCTTCGGAAGAGTATGAAAATGGAGATGCAAAAAATAATGTTGAGAAAGTGACTGAAATATTGCTGCAGAATCTTCTGAAACCTGATCGCACAAAACCACAAGAAGCACTGAAGAAATTGAAGTTCTTTAAGAGTCCGAAAACTTTGGTCGTTTTTATAATATGTTGTGCAGTTCGTCAGATGAAGAAAATCATATTCGAGAATATATGAATAATTGACCATGACCTTTTTGTAGATTTGATTTAGGGTAAAGCAGGACTTTCGATTAGTTTTTCACTGGTGAATGTGAAAGCAGTAAATTCGACTGATGATTGGCTGCGACTATTTATCAGTACTAATCATCGGTTCCTTGTGAAACTTGTCTGATTTAACGTCTTGACGTGAGATGTGGTGTGATAATTATTTGAATAATGAACATTAATCTGATAGTGATATCTCGAAATGCTTCTTATCCCACAGAAATATAAAAACTGTAAATTCTGCTGAAAATGTATTGTATCAGCGAAAATGAAAATGTTTAAATAAAAAACTTCAACTAACTCGAAATTATCTCTCAAATTTTAATTTATTCTTGAGAATTGTGAAAATTTTTCATCAAGAGATAGTTGAACTTGTTTATCCAGGAAGCCTTTTAAGGACTATAAAATTGTGACTGCTTCAATATTTGAATAAAACTCCAAAAGAGAAGGAGCGTCTTGAGTACAAAAAATTAACAAATTTCAAATCATTTCAATGAATGCATCGAGAATACTACATGGGCTGACGTCTCGGGACAAGCACATAGATGGCGCTAGTCTTATTGTATTCAACGCTTTTTTAGTTAGTACTAACCTTCTAAAGAAAGCTGTTGAATTTTCATAATATTCTACTCATAAGTTTGTGAGCCGAGAATGACACTTCTTTTGTTAAATTGGTTGAGTTTTCTCGGCAGAGATTTCCAGTGTTACTATTTCCATTCGGGTTTGAAGACCGTCTTAGTTTGGAACTGCATCATACCGTTTCGATAATATGAGTCGCTGGTTTCTTTAGAGGTTTATTCATCTTGATGATTCACCGATGACGAATCATCTACTTTTGTTATTTTCAAAACAATGGATTAAAACCATTTCGTGTATTAATTTTACACTGCTTCTTGATGATAACAAATACCGTTCAAGCGAGGCAATGGCTTGAAAAGTGTTATAAGGACTCCTCTCTATTAGAAACAACAAATGAATGTTGGTTTGCTAACTTCAAACGTGGTCGTAGAGACACAGATAGTGCAGTTAAATAAGGTTCAAATGAGGCAGTAATACCAGAAAACATAAAAAAAATCCACGAAATCGTTTTGAATGGTCGAAAAGTGAAGTTGCATGTATTAGCTGACATTGTAAAGGTATAAAAACGTGTTGGCTTTATACTGACTATGAGAAAGCTCTGTTCAAAGTGGGTGCAGCGCGAGCTCACCGTTAACCAAAAACAAGAACGTCTTGATGATTCTGAACAGTGACTGACCATGTTTAAACAATACATATCGAAATTTTTGCGTCGATGTGTGACAGTGGATGAAATATGGCTCCATCACTTCACTCCGGAATCAAAACGATTGTCATCTGAGTGGAGAAGAGTAACTGATAAATCTCTTCTAAAACGCCCAAAAGCACAACAATCGGCTGGAAAGGTTATTGCTTCGGTATTTTGAGATGTGCGTATTATCTATCTTGAGAATGGAAATACCTCTAACTGTGAATAACGTAAGTGTACCAAATAAGGCCCACTTAATATTTGTTAGTTATTTTTAGGTAATTGACTCATGATAGAACTGTCAAAATCAAAGAGAAGTTGAATTACATGTTTATATTTAACATAAAAATGCAAAATTTTGTCAAATCTATTATAAGTTGTTATTTTCAGGTCTTTAAAAAACAGTTGCTTCTGGGCCTAATTAGGAACACTGTTCTTTATAAGGCCCATACTATATACCTAATAAGGCCCACTTTTGAAATACCATAGTTAATCAAATCAAATCAAGGGTGACAGCAGGTAACATATTTATTTTATAACAATAATAATAGTTATTGCGAACAGTCTGGACATATGAAAATTATGTCTTTATCATCTGCCGAAAGTCCTACACACTCTTCATGAATACATCATTT
>WOGJ01263499.1:0-13492 GCA_015342185.1 Leptinotarsa juncta
AGGACATATTGTAAAATAATAGAAAGGCCAATTGTAAAATTAATTTAGGGTGGTACACTGGTATGGGTGGTATTACTGATTACCTACCTGTATGAAGTACCTGAATAGCATAGAAGTTTATAGTTTTATCTTCCTCTTGAAGATGATCACTTGGTGATCGAAACACGTGTCGAGATGTAAAAATAACGATTTGGTGTTGGAAAAAAACTCCAGTAATATTCAGTAGGATTTCTGACTGGCCACTTTCAACTAAGGAAACACCTCCATAATAGGGGGCTAGTGGACACACCTCTATGCAGGATATGTGAACAGGAAGATGAAACTGTCAGGCATGTCCTACGCGAGTGTCCGGAGTTATCGTCAATAAGGGAGTGTATGTTCGGCGAGTCTTGGCCTACACCTGCCGATATAAAAGAGGTATCTCACAGTGACCTGTCCACCTTCCTGGAAAGGACAGGAGGACAACTCCTCGGGAGGATGTACAATTGGTCACATGTGGCCTAAGTTCTATGAGCTTACACTCACCCTCCCTACTCTACAAATCAACAACATTTAAATAACATTGGTATCCTTCAAGGTGAAAAACATGTTTCCAAATGTTCCCACAAACGAATGTCTGCCTCTGCGGAAAGACATACTCAATAAACAGAATACAAATCCATATATTACTGAGAAACTATACAATCTCTTTGATAACTGAATAGATTTGGGAAATTGAATACACTTATTGAATGAATGATTGGAAGAGGTTTTCTGTGAAAGTGTATAATTATGAAATTATTGCAAAGCGCTTTCGACTTTCGTTATCATCAGTGCTCATCTGAAAGTAAGTGATGTAATTGAAAATAAAGTTTTTGTGATAATTGAGTTTTTTGAAACTTTTTTTGATGTTATGAATTTAGGAAAAATTGTTTATGATTACTTACTGACAAGTAAGCAAGTAAATTCATAACCTCAAAAAAAATATAAAAAATTTAATTTTCACAAAAACTTTCATTTGAATTAGATCACTTACTTTCAGGTGAGCACTGATGATGTTTATTTCAAATACGATGAAAACTTTTACCTGCAAATTCAGGCCTTCCAATAGGGTCACCGTTGAGTCTCTTGTTAGTAGATATTTTCAAGCACAACTTGTAAAACACACATATCTTAAAGAATGTCATCACAGAAACATATTTTATTTTTGTTCAGATATGTAGATGATATCCTCGTGGGCTTCGACGGCTCGAAGAGACAAATAAATCAGTTCTTGAATTTCCTCAACACTCCACGATAAGAAAAAATTCACGGTTGAAATGGAACAAAACAACAGCATCAACTTTCTGGATTACATGAAACTATAATAAATTACAGTTTAATGTATCAGTTACTTGAAAATGGTCTAATAAATCAAAACCGGTCATAACAAATAACAAATAATAAACAGTATAAATTAAACAAAAATTATTTTCTTCACTCTATATTCAACAGGAATTTCAATAAAGTAAAAAGGTCATCAATCAAACAAGTTAGACCTCCGTTGTTTTCGTAAAAAGTTATTGCATGAAACCTGAGCCGGTTATAATGGAAATAATGTTGCTTCCCATGTTTTCCGTCGACGAAAAATATGAAAATGATCTTGTAATTACCATACCATATGAAAATAATCGTTACGACTAGTTTGAATTGGAAAAATCTTTTTCGTAATTCTACAAAAATGGCGTTTTCTCAAAATAACTCAAAAACTTGGAATGTAAAAGCGTTACAAGTTGTATTCATCAAGTTTTAGGTTATTCCAAAGAAAAATCAACTTTTTTGAAAAGTTATTGAAATGCCCGTTTGATTTAAAGCACATTGAAATGAACAAACTTTCAAATTATATCACAAGTAAATGCAAATTTTGTGAAGTGATAATGAATATTTTTAATTGGGATGGTAATCCTAAGGTAATTGACATTTTCTGTAGGCAAAAAATTAGGTACCAACATTATTCGGTAAAATACTTACTTTTTGAGTAATTCGAGAAAAACCAGGGAAACATGGGTATTTTGGTTGAAAGTTCACTCACGAATATGTCTAAAAGTACTGGTTTCCAGAAAAAAACTTCATTGACAAAAATGATTCTGATTATTGTTGTCTAGAACTTCAATTAAAAAAACCGTTTGGTTCGTCATTATTCATATTTTATTCAAATTATCATCAAGGTAATCGATGAAAATTGTGAAGTAACAAACACCATATACTAAATTGGATTTATTTCTCTAAATATAAACTGCTTATGAAGTAGAAGAGAATGTGACAGGTTTGGTTTGAGGGCAAGACGGGGGCCTGAAATATGTGGGCCTATCACATTTTACAATAATACAATACTTAAAATACCGTGACAGCTTGATAAGTATGCCGTCTCTTTGGTACATTATTACACATTTTACAAGTGAAATATTAAATTTTGAACGTACAGTCGATTTGTCAAAATGGAAATATACGTGATATAATAACTCTTTTCGCGGTTTTCGTTAAAAATTAAAATATTTCAATACATTAAATATTTATACGGAAGGGTAATTCATAATTCAAAGAGCAAGATTTACATAATTTTCACCTTAAAGTTCTATAACTAAATTTAGGTTATTTGTCCGGTAAAACATCCCCCTACTCGTTGGTATCATTAATGAATTTTCATCCAATCTATAAGTAGGTATGTTGATTTCAAAACTGTTTTCAATAATATAATGTTTGTACTATCTTAATGCATAGGTTCTATTATGCTGTTCTGTATTTTGAATTTCATATTGTTTACAACACGTCATTCAATTAAGTAGTACTAATTAAATTGAAATTCTCAGAAAATTATGTTCGAACTACCCACAGTTTTTTTTTCATATAAAATATTGAAAATTGACCCGCTCTAATGTTTTTCTTCCAAAAACATACATGATTTTGTTAAACTAAAAGAGACATCCTAGCAATGTTAACAATAAATTCGCAGTTAAACTCTAAAGGGTCTGGTCTATCATTATGTTTATTTGATCTGCATGGTCTTTAAAAAATCCATCTTTGTTTGTGGTCACACATATAATTTAAAATAATTCTAAATATTATCATTGAATATGTATTTGCTATTCTAATAAAAGATATGTATGTTTTCAAATAATCCAGTCAAATAATTTTCATTTACATGTAGAGGGACATATTCCAATATCTTATTTGCAAGTTAACCTCATTTGTAACTTTTTCACATTTACTTTCTTTACTTTGGGGTAAAAAAGCAATATCCTTTAGTCTTTCAAGTATCAATTGTATTTAAACATAGTATTGAGTTTATCAGAAACAAAACTTTTTTAAATCAATAAATACTAAAATCATTTGTTTTCGTTTTATTTTGCTGAAATATATTCCTTGATTTTCATTCAACAGTTGCAACAACGTTGTTTAAAAAATCTAGACGTACAGTTGCCCTCATTACGAAACCAGAAAGAAACCGAAATGATATTTCATCAGACGATTGTGGATATTAACAATCAAAACGTCGTTCCATAACTTGGTTTGCTTGAATTTCATTTTTCAGCTTTTATTAATGTTTCAATTTTTTATTGGTTTGGTTGTTGCTTGTATGTTATTTCTTTGTAATTTCAATTTTTGTTAAATAAAATTATTATTTTCGGTTAATCTTATTAATTTTTAAATTTTTTTTTCAGGGTTTTCAAATCAATTTATATTATATTCGACAATGGAAGTCCGAACTGCAACTCTTACCAGTCTTCTGAACAATTACGTAAAATTCGAAAATAATTACCTCAGATTTTCAATTTAATAACACACTATGACTTCGTTCATGTCGACAGCTTCAATCTCCTTGAAAAATGATTTTGTAAATATTTTCTCGTGTCTTATGTTTTATATGTCTATTAATAATAGACATATATTTTTTCTATCCTGTTTTTCAGATGAAGGTTAAAGCTGTAGAGATGAATATAGGTAGTATATTCAGGTACCCACAATAACTAATTTAAAATATCTGACAGCATCAAAACAAAATGAAATAAATAAAAATCGAATGAAACTGAATATGGAGGAAATGTTATTTCGTTCTCCCTATGTGATAAAAAATTATGATATATCTAGCCCTTTGAATATAAGCACATTTTTTTGTGATTTGATCACCAATATCGAAAATACTCCGAGATTCTTGGAGGTATAGGTATTAAGTTGAAAAATGCAATTTTCTGACTAGTTGATGAAGTACATTCCACGTAGAGGTTTTTGAATAAGGTGCAAATTAATCAAATTCATTATGGAGAATCCACATAACCTAGAAGGAATTACTGTTAACCAATTCATTCTAGGTTATTGAGTCTGGTGTGATAACGTGCTCCTATAACATAAAGCTAAAAACATTTCTTTGGTGTATCTTAAATTATTAAAAATAAAATAATATAAAATATATTATAGTCAATAAAAACTCATTGAAAATCGTATGGATAAATAAATAACATTCTTCGTAGTTGTCTGAGACCAATGTATACTTTACAATAATTATTTGCAATATCTCCATTTGTCTAAAACACAAATAATTTTACAAAAACAATTACTATAACTACGGTAAAGGACCAATATCTACACGCACGCACAATTGCTCTATACACATTTTGAGGGTTCTTCACAAGACCTGATTCTGTCCATCTATCAGCAAAGTACTTAACCCAAGTTGAGTTCGTGTGTGAAAATATTTTCTGTCTTCAAACACGCACTGCCACTGTCGGTTGGGGAGTTAGCTGATGCAAGGGAGTTTGCTCTAGTCGCCGACAGAGGACTCCGACTGCTTTGGTCTATATTTGTATTCGCGTTACATATCTGTGCTCCATTGTTCTGAAGTCCAAGATTGTTGTTACTATAGTAGTAAGCGGTATCTGCAAAAAGAATATACAATGCAATTTTTTCCACGATCAGATATGTGAAAAACAGTTTTCATAAAAAGTATGTCCATAGTGAAAGCGTCGATTGCCTCTCTAGTGATAAAATATTTCATTTCGTAATGGTCGTCTCCAGTTTCGAAAGTAATTGGTAGCGTGTTCATGTATTGAACGTCTTGTATACAATATTCATTCAATAATTATCCAATATAATGATTTTCTTCAATACTAAAATATACTTCAGAAATTTCCATATCATACAAAACGAAAAAATTTATTATATTATAACAAATTTTGCCAATGTACAAGAATCACACAAAATCAAGAAGCCGGCTGTTATTCGTTATCAAGAGTTTCCTGTTTCTTGTTTATTTTGGCCCTTTGGTACTACTAATTCTAGGATGAGTTTCATATTTGTAATAATGTCAATTGTTAGTTAGGCAGATCGAATTGTATCTAGATTCATCATTAAATCTGTTTGTAATACTGATTTGAGTTTCCGCAATACCGCGTCAGAAAGACGAAGAAATATGCTGCTGAAAACCATAATTTCAATGAAGTGAAAAGTGGTTTTTGAAAAATTTACCAGTTACGTGCTCTTTCAATGCGCAAATCTATTGAAATCGAAATCGAAAATTTTTTTTCCAAGATATCAACAATCTAGAGTCTAAACAATTGCCCTTGAGGCAAAATATTCAACTGAGCTATTTATTTCAAAATGTTAAATGAACTATCAAGTCTGATATCCCTTCAAGCTGAATTAGAATCTGAGTTGTTCCTATTATAGATTGTGTTCACCAGGAATTACATCAATAACTGCCTCAACAGATACTATACATATATCATTGTCTGCGATAAATAAATCACTTTATTGCGAAACACCGATCATTCTTAATAATAATAACATATAACAATCAAACAGAAAACAAATAATCAACAAAAGATTCACTGTTTAATTCAAAACAAAAATGATAGTATATTTATATACTTTGATAATAGTATGGGTAAGTGTTCAATTGATAATAATCGTTCATAATTGTTTTCTTTCTTTTTTTTAAAATTTTTTAATTTAAAATATGAAATTATTTTTATTCATTGAAAATAATTTTATACAGCTAGAGAACACCAAATTCAACTTCTTTTCGTTGCATGCCGAGAATGTAATTTTCTTCACTAGTAAAACAATATACCAATTTCCTGATTTTGAAAACACAAGAATTTAAAGTTAACATTCACAGGTCAAGGAAATCTTTATTTTATCAAGAAATCTCTTCTGGACAGTTTATCATTTGATTTCTTTTTATTCTGAACTATCCAATTGGAATATCCACCATTCCATAGTAGTTAAAAAACTAAAAATGTTGAGTAAACGTTTCGACCTATTAACAGACTTTCGAAAATAAATATTACTTTGCAATCTTTCAGATTGGTGCAGAACAAACTTAATTATTATCATGTCCTCGATGTTTTAATAGTTTTACAGCTAAGAGAGCATTCATTAAAAAATTATAATTATAAGTAGACCATTATTTGCAAAATTGTTGAAAGAAATAATTTTATGTTCACTGAGGAGGACGTGTTTTCAGCTGAATTATGGATCGTTTAGTTGTTCATATGTGTACAAAACCAAATTCAAATTAAAAAAAGGGAAGATATTCATTTTGGACACAGAACCGAAAATAATTTTGAAAAATTGCCTCTGACAATACAATATGTTGATGGTTGCAAATAACTTTGAAATAAAGTATCACTTCACTCTATCTGCTATAGAAAACTGAGTGGGATGAAAGGAATCACCCTCGAAAAAAAATAACAAGTCTCTAAAATTTCGCAACTTGTTTTTTTCCTTCTGAACTATAGGAGATTATTATAATCAAATCAATACATATTTACCACCAACTTTCTCGTCTATATGTTTCGTCAAATTGTTACATATATAAACATATTTGCCGCTGTGTTCGGCCAGAAGTAACGTACACTATTGAGTGATGATATTTCGGTAAAAAAAATTCAAAGACATGGAGACAAATGTTAGATAATAGAGCATAAATCTTATATATTACCATATTTTCTGTCAAAACTTTCATTCGTAATACTCACTGTTTACTTACTGAGTAACCCGCTGGATGCACTACCATAACCATAAGTTCCATAAGCTGCTCCGTATTGACTATAAGCGGTACTGTAAGCGTAGTCAGTTCCATGTACCATCGTGGTGCCTGCTGCAATAATAAATCAATAAGTGAATATGGTTCATCGGAAGTATTCAGCAAAGTGCAGTGTTTTTTAATAAATGAGGCAGTAAATGTGAAATTTGAGATTTTCATAAAAATACACGGCGTAATTACAACGGAAAATAACAAATAACAGAAAAAGGAAGGCACACTCGAAATTTTCAATTCGAAATAAAATTGGGTTATGAATCAAATTGAGGGGTCGTTCTCCAACTTGTTTCACAAGCAAAAACAACTGAGAATCCTTTTGATAGAACCTAAACAAATCGTTTGGATAGACTGACCTTTTACTTGAAGAAAATTAATAAGAGTATTCAAAGTAATACATGGATACACTACACAATATTATCGAACTGGTACATTGAACTATTCTACTATACAACAGTAGATACTAAACTCAATTTGTTATACTGATGATACCAGGATGCTTTCGATATATTTTTGCCTGATTGTCAGGCCAATGAACCCGTACGGCGCCAGGTGGTCCAAAACCTCACAGCAAACGGCCTAAGCAAAGCACTCTAGATTCAAGAGACAGGCTCGGCTGTCTAGATCTACTTTCTCTCCACTTCTCTCAAGAGAGTGTGGCTAGAAGGACAAATGAAAAATTGTGCACATTGCTAATCACACCAAACGGGTTTATGAAGTTACATTTTCAGCTTGACCTCCAAAAAGTCAATGTTGACCTGCCTTGTACAGTCTTAATCCAAACTTGAGAGGAATAGATACTCCGAGACGAGAGCATATCTACTTAAAGCAGATCTGTTGATTCTCTATCGGCTCACGTTTCAGTACACGTATATTTAGAAGGTCATACTCAGGAGAGAAATATTTTTCTGGGGACATATGCGTCCATATTTCGGGGGGAAATTGACGTCATTGATTTACGTTCAGAGGAATGGATAGGAACCAACGTCTAACACTATTCAATGAAAACATTTTCGATTAGCCAAACGACTCTAAAATCACTTGACTGTTACCGAATAATATCCAAGTTGGTAGAAAATAGCCTCGATAGAAATATTCAACAAACTGTTTATGGTGAGGGTTCCTGACCACACTGAACCGGAGAATAATGAAGCTGCTGGCTCTTTTGCAACCTACCACAGTTGTTGTTTCAGGATTCAACAAATAAACGCTAAATAGTCGGATAGCGAAAAAAACTTTTGGCTAAATCTAGCAGGATTGGCCCATTTATGTAAATCACCAAATAATTGTTAGAAAATAGCAGAAATTATCTGCGTTGTATTTACAAAATGCTATCGTCTGAATTATCTCGTGAAGATACATGGTCTGTTGGGAGACCGTAAAAAATGATGAAACTATGAAGAAAATTCTTTGTAGTCGACCCACCGAGGACTGAATAATCTGACTTGAATGATCATTCGCCAGATTAACTAGAGGTTTCTTCCAGAAACTGGACGTATTTGGCTCAATGTCACTAGCTAGAAATCACAAGTTGAAAGATAAGACCTCGTTAGTCCTTAGCTCCCACAAGTGAGCTTTTGAGAGTTGAAGTTCGTAGGGGTGCGACAGCTGTTTAGCAGAGAAATAAATTTTGAATAGATTTAAAAAAAAACAATTTTTCACTTTTGTTGAAATAATTGATGAAAGCTAAGAGTTCAGAAATTGCAAATGAATAGTTTGTCTTGTAATACACTTCCAATTCATATGGATCATTTTAGCAATATTTATATCTCACACCACCTTCTTTATTCGTCACTCCAAAATACTTTGCATAATCAAAGAGGATTCTGAATTGAAAAGTTGTATCTATTTGATATGTCAAATATGCCAATGTAAAATTCATAAAATTTGGTTACAAATTCAACATTTTTGAAAATAGACTCCTAGTGCTTTTACAAACAACAACAAAAATATATTCTTTCCATTTCCATTTTTATCATTTACGCTTCACTCATGTTAATTACTGCAGTACTTAGGGTGTGTTCATTTGCTTTCAAGTGCTCCTGAGCATCTCTTGATTAGATTTGTTTCAGAGTCAGGGTCGTCACCTCTACCCTTCTGATATTGTTCGGGGACAAGTATTTTTTTATATTTTTGTGTTTTCCCACTTGATTTTTGCAGAATTTATATCTCAGCATCAGCCATAGAATTTAAGTTTCAAGCCATAGAATTATTTCAATATCAGTTGCTGTCCTATTTGGTTGGAGCCACATTCGTTACCCTATTCCCAATTACTTTCATATCCGCCAATACTGCCTGCCAATATTTATGAAAAAATGCTAAAACTGTCGCATTAAACTTTTACTGGTCAGTAAATTAACGAGTTACTTTAAGCAGAGAGAACCCTGCGATAATCAGATTCGAACTAGTCGGTATCGAATATCTTTCATGCCGATAAGTCATGCAGAAACACGCCACTTTTGATCAACATTTATGTTTTATCAAGTACTGAAGTAATTTTTGATTCGATCAGTACTGCTGTATCTTCCCCAAAAATTTAAGTTCAATTTCTCGTTAGTTATTTGTTATAAAATACTGAGTAACGTATAAAATAAAAACACCACTTTCAAAATACTAAGTATTTTTAATGAAAGTAATATAACGTATAAAATTAACTGACCTGATAAAGAAGATTTAAACAAAAATGAAAATTCAAACAGATATGTAGGTACTGACGGGTTTTGAGTGATACACTGCCCAGTTTAGCAATTGTTTTCTTGCTAGAAACAGTTGAGAGAGCAAGATAAATCGCTATCTCGAACCAAAACGTTTCCATCTATTCTGACTACCTGCACAGTTCGAAACGTTTTGGTTTGACACAACATTTTTGACAACAAACTGATTATGTATGTATTTTATCGAGCAATGAATGAGGAAACAGAGGTTGATATTCTGTTCTGGAATTGTATCCTATTGATAGAGGTACCACTGGTCAAAATGTTTCAAAACAATATGACTTGAAACTTTCAATATGGTTGACGAACAAGATGTTGCCAAGCGTTGCAAACCGAGTCTAACCAATATTTCGGACAGTGTGTGACGCCCCGTACTGTTCACACTTCGTTTCGTAATGGTACTTCCTCAACCATCTGTTGTGATCCGAATAACCGGGTAATTGTCAATGACCGAGTAATCAGAAGTTTTTCTGGCAATTTTCTAAAAAAAATAGGGTTTGAGTAATTATCGGGTAATCGAGCTCACGATACTTTCACACGTTACTGAAGTGAACTGTACTCTGTGTCTTTCTCTTCAAACTCGTAAATAAAGAACAGTCACAAACAACACTCGTAGATTTGTTGAACTTTCCAAATTCAAATTGTTTTTGATTTTACTATTCATTTACCTACTCCTTTGCGGCTTTTGAAACTTCAGCTTTGAGAAGTAAACCGTATGCACATTTCATCGTCAGTCGACGAGTTTGAAACCATAACATATTTCTTGCTTTTAATGTGCAAAAATTGGGTAATTTTAGACGCAATTGTAGATAATTTGACGATTTATCATTGGTGATTTCATTCTAGTAGGTAATAGAAATAGTGAAAGTACTTCAAGAAATGAATGTTCACCTCTGCTTCCTATCCATTGATGCTCAATAAAATACAGCTGTCATTCATACGAACATAATCAATCAGTGTTCAAAAAAGTTGTTAGCAACCAAAACGTTTCGACCTGTGTGCAGGTTGCCAGATCAGATCGAAAAATTTTGTTTCGAAATAATTTTTCTTGGAAAAACCGTTTCAATTTGTGTGCGGCCGGTCTAACATAAACACCAGTTGTACATGAACCTCCACCACTAATAAACAGACAGAATTGTACCTGTAGTTGAATACCCAAAATTCGGCAACATCGCCGTGTAATGCTGCGATGATCCATTAGACGGTTGAAGGACGGTTAGTGCGGCGGGGTCCGGGGAACCCGTGTGAGACGCTGGTTGACTTCCAGATTCTGCGGGGAGCGCGAGCGGCAGCCCGGGAGAGGCCCCATCCACTGCCGCCCCTAGACCGACCACGCCACTGTACGGTGAACTAGTCTCAGCTACAGCATGCAATAACACATAATTAACACAAAAACAATAACAAAAATGGTAATTTAGAAACAAAGACAATCACATGCGGTTAAAATATCGAAGCAACAAGCAAGTTTTAATGTATTTATTCCGGTTTAACGTCAGTGGCAGTTCATTGGTGATGTAACGTAAAAATGTATTTTTCAATATATGACTATATCACAAGTAACAGAAAGTTTGGCTCCTAAAGAAACATTCCAAATGCTGCATTGTTGGTACATAATATGGCATATATTTCATAGGAATGCTACACAACTGCTGGGATTGAATCAGTTAACCGTATAAATATTTCAAAGGAAACATTTTTCTTTCAATTCGTTTGGAGAAGCAAAACCAAAAATGTTTTTTCCCAAAAACTAATCTGTCCCAAAGGATCAGACCCCTCTGGACCTGTACGTTAAGGAGGTTGCGTTAATGGTCGCACGGCTGGTGTAATATTACGATTGCGCACGGTTGGTGTAAACCTCGAAGCCTATGGCGAGAAGCGCCTACTGCGCAACCTCTACTGCAGGCTACCAGTGATGCTATTGAACACATGTTTGTGTTTAATAAACCCTACAAAATACAAATAAAACAGAACACACAGTCAGATGCTATAAATGCAATACGCATATATACAGATGGTTCAAAAAACAAAGAAGGCTCAGGATGTGGGGTGTACTTCAGATCACTGAGCCTAAGGATTAAGTTGATAATGGACAAAAATGCCAGCGTGGTTCAAGCAGTACTGGCTGGTATCTCAATCGCCATAAAAGAAAGAAATTTCTGGCAAAAACATAACAATATACATTTATATTAGACAAGCCCTATTAGCCTTTAAGTTGTTAACTTAAGGCTAGTACTAGAGTGCCACCAAGATTTAGCCAAAGCCTCAATGGGTTATAGGGTACGACAGGAGTAAACGTAATCGCATTGCCAACTCTTTAGCAAAGGAAGCGGCTGGACTAAGAATTTTAGGACGCAGTGACGCCTGATGACTTCAACAATTGCGGAACTAGCCTAATGACACACCCATACATTATGCGACCATTTGCAAGGGAAATGTGAATTCACACGCTATTGAAATATCTCTAAATCAGATCAGAAAAGAATGTGCTGAAACTTTCAGAATATGTAAGGATGAAAACTCAAAATGAAAGATCAGTCTGTTCAAGTTTAGGAATCAATTCAATTTCAATCTTATCTAATTTTAACACATGTTTCACCATGAGTTTGTTGTTTTTCGAATAAAATTCTTTCCTATATACGATATGAAATCAAACTCTTCAAATAACAAAAAATAACAAATGAATGAAATTAAGTCACGTATTGCAGATTTTGATAGGTTTATGGTTTCATTCCACACAAATTTCCTCTCAGGTAATCTTTCATATGGACGGAATTGTGTACGAAACGTGCCAAAAAGACATCCCCCTAGATCATAAGGGCTTATTGGAACTCCATTACTTTCCTCAATATCAAAGGTTGCCACAAGTATAAATTGCAGAACATACACGGTGTCACTTTGATAACTTCCCGATAACTTGAATGTCAGTTATTTACCATGCCCATTTAATGTATTATTATCGGCTTTATATCAATTATATATTTGGTTAAAACATTTGTGCTTATGATATTTTAGATGTTTATGATCTGTATATACTATAATCATTGTTTGATGGTTCCTTTGGTTACAACCTCCGAACGTTTCAACTGCAACTGCTGCAGTCATCTTCATTGGCGTAGTTGAAGTACTCTTCTTGAAGGCGAGTTGGCTGTCCTTGATCATCTTTCACTGCCTGAACCAGTCTGCATGCGTTTTTTGGCGAGTGCGTTAGCTTGGGATGTGGGGGTTGAGCAAATCAACCATCGGATGCCTGCTTCCACGTAGCCCCGCTGGATACGGGAATGACAGAATCACGTGTGGTTCTGTTATTCCCTAACTTGATAGCGTCCCAACGATGGCACAAACCCATGGTGTGCGTTTCCGTGCCGAGAGGATGAATATCAGCTGTCTCTACGGAATCTTCGAGATATCAGGCACCCTCTCGTCGTAGCATCACCTTGTCACGGTGATGCGGGGCTCTGCCGTGGGACTTTTATGGACAGAGTAAACTTGAAAATTCTTTCTGGCTCCAAGTCTATAGAGGAGATGGATGTCGAGCTTACGACTTCGACTGACCTCCCTGTGAATTCAGTTCAGGAGCTAGAGCTTCCCAACTCCCCATCTCCTGATCCAATAACTGAACGTAATAAAAGGTCTGGTGGTGAAGTCAGGAAACGACTGAGTCGTCTCCTCAAGAAAGGGGTACCTTGTGGAATTGGCCGCGGGGGTAGTGCGCCCGACTCAC